>JAHWFP010252465.1:0-44006 GCA_023313725.1 Lithobius niger | reverse complement strand
TGGCTCTAGATCCTGCAGCCTATCATTTGGTGGCAATCCCCCTTTAAGTTAGGTTAGGTTAGAGAGTAAGTTTAGTTAGTTTCTGAGCGAATGGTTTGTAGACGCGTAGGCTCAATATAGCATCATTCAATTCAGTTAACCACAACACTAAACCTAGATGCGATTTGAATGTGATTGTTGCAACTGATGAATTTCCTCTTTATTTTTATTTTTTGCACAGTATTGTACTCCTAGGGACAAACAAGATTCTTGATGGAGGGAAAAAATAGTTTTAACATTTGTCTGCACATTTCAGGGTTACAATCGGAAAATAAGGTTCATGGTTGACCAAAAATATTGAATTTGGTGCGATTGCTTTGTATGAGTGATGGATGATGCTGCGGTTTATGATTGGAAAATAAATGGTATTTCGTGTTGTGGAAGCAATTTTAAGATTTTTTTTACGTAGGACACAGCTTTGAGATTTTAAGAAACAAAACACATCTAAAGCACCAGGAAGAACACAGTTCACAGTTTTTCCTGGTGGTTCAGGTATGTTTTTGTTTCTTAAAATGTCTTTGCAAAAACACTGTTATCGCTGTTTACCGGTTTTCGTTAAAAAAGCTTGGAGATTTAATGTTGCCCGTATATATAGCGAAAACTGACCCTTACATTGCACTGTTTCGGCCCAAACTAGATACGTAGATGAACGGTTGTGTCCAGGTTTCGGATGGTATTTTGCCCCTGTGTGGTGCAGTCTACTCAACTTAGGACAGTAAATTTCTTTTGGAATATTAAGCAGGAACCAACAATTGTTGTAGGGTTGAACTTACAAATAAACCAGTAGATAAAAACTAACACGCGGAGTGACGAATTGTGAAGGATGGCTACTTTCATTCGTAGTTTAAAAAAATTCCGAATAGATTGACGAGCAAAGCATGAAAAAACAATACGGTTTCCAAAATTCATTGGTAAGGTAAAAAATGCGATATATATTGATAAGCAGAACACGATAAAGCAGTATTGAATTCACAAGCGATAGCTACCATAATGCTTTCTTGTGAAATGGTGTTGCAGTTTGTGCTGTTGATACTATTTACCCTTTCAAAATGATTATTCTAAGTTATCTAAGGTGCAAAATAATAGTAGCTTGTTTTTTACTTGTAATATTTGTAGTGATGACTTATCATCAGACTAAATTCTGATCCCGAATTGGTAGTTTTGGTATATGATTTGTGCATTAAGTATCTAGAACTTTTATACTTGGCGTGCAACACTGTAGTTAGAAAGCTACTTCCCCTTTTTGCTCGTGGTTTCTTGGATAAAATTTATAAATATATACGTGTGATACTTGATGTAGCTGTATGACGTTACAATTTTTAAATGATTATGTGTACGTTCTTCACCTACGAAATCTTTCATCCTCGATGAAATTTAAGAAATTGTGGCAACGAAGTCGGGAACTGAAGTCCGTTTGCTTTAAAGATATCGAATCTGTATGTTCCCATTACGTCCTGAATTAACAATGTTTCAAATCATTTCTCGTTGAATAGAAATGAGACAAATAGATATACTCCGTATATAACACGAGGGGAATGCAATGAAAGCCAGTATGTCATCATAACATGAGAATTTTTTTCGTCTAGTTAATAATAATAATAATAATAATAATAATAATAAAGTTTGTCACTACAAAACAAGCAAGAGGACAAGCAAGGACCTTTGGGGTCACTGACTGCCAGCCTAAAGGTAAAAAAGTTTTTTTTTTTAATCGAAGGAGGGAAATTGGTGGAATTTGAGGAAGCCTGGTCAAGTAAGACATGAGCTATGAAATATCAGGCGATGAAGTTTGGTCTCTTCAGGAAGCGAACAAGTGTAGCTATGTCTAAGCCGCGTCGGAAAGCAGAAACATTCGCGCTTAATATTGTTACCTCCGGAAGGGAGTTCCATTCTGGAATCACCCTCACAGCAAAAAAACTCCGTCTACACTCAGTCCTAGCGAAAGGAACTGATAATTTCATAAAGTGGCCCCGGGTTGATATCACCGTACAAAAATCAAACAGTGGCATATTGGTCCCTATGAGACCACGGAGAATTTGGAAAGTAAGGACCAAGTCTGCCTTAAGTCTACGTATTTCAAGGGAGTCAAGACCCAGTCTCTTAAGACGGACACAGTATGGTAGGTCTCTGAGACCAGGTAGACTTTTTGTGAAACGGCGTTGCACGGATTCGACCAGGTAGATGTCCTTAATCAAGGCTGGCGACCAAACTTGGCTTGCATATGAGCCAAGTTGGCAGCAGGTTGGCTTTCGCTGCAGTTCCCTCATGATTGCAACAGTCTATTTCCTTTCACTCTAGGGAATGTTAGTTGATTAACGTAATTGGCAGGTTCTTAGCTTGCAGCACTTACCTTTTTTTGTCACTATTGTCTTTTTGCATTCTGTTGTTTTTAATAACAGCAGGTTCTAGGTAACGCATATCTCTGAAATTCTTCTATCAGATTAAACTAAGTTGTGGAGTGACATAAAAAACAATTATCATTCAGTTTTCCTTTTTATTTTACAGATACTCTGCTATGATGTAATGAACCACTCTGAAATTTTCCTGTAAAAGAATTTTGCATGAAAATGTAAACATTTGCAATTTTCGTTTGCAAATATCAATAGCACTTTTGTGACTATTAATAAAATAACTGTTATAATTCAAGATGCTGTATGTTCTTCACTACGTATATCTCGTAAAATGGCATATTTCTTGCCCTTGTAGTAAATCAGTAGTTAAACCGAATTTTGTGAAGACTAGAAGACGTGTATGCAATCAAGATATATCAGTGAAGATAGTCGATGTTGTATTAAAAAAGTTTATAAAACTATAAAGTGCACAATTAAAAAATATTGTATTATTTGTGCACTTTGTAGCTTTTTAATGACCAGTCTTGGCAACGGTGCGTTGTCTAATAATTAACCTATTAGAATCTAATAAAATATTTGATCCAATTTAATTGACTCAATGAGAGGAAGAAATCTCTTGCAACAGATTTTTTACGTAAACAATGTAAAGTCCAGTTTGTGAATTTTTTCCTTTTTTATAAGTAACACAGTACTCGTTGGCGTGCTGCAACTTAATAGGATTCGCAAAGCTTAGGTCTGATACAAATAATATAAACCATGTCTTTATACTTTGAAGGATATAACGGAAAGGTAAACAAACATAGGTAAACGTCAACAGAAATGAGTGGACAAAATCCAACAAACAATCATCAATGATCGTCATATGATCATCAAAATAATGTACTATTCGTTTTCACCTTGCTCGTTTTCACAAGATCGTCACAAACCAACCCTCGAATGGGCCAGAAAAAACGACTAGTTGATCATCCATGTAGGCAACTCAGTTTTTCTTTGGGACTTGCTCGGTTAAACGATTTATACTACCAGCTGGTCTATTTTTATCTGCTGCATTTACGATTAGAAAACAATGCATTGTGCATGATGCTGGTAGATTTTAGGTCACAAAACAAGACTGGTCATCAAACAATTTTCAATGCAGGTCGACAGATGGAATAATAGGCTGTCGGTCGCTTTTGACCCTTTTGACCCTTCTCTTCTTGGGGGATTTGCATAACCATATCAACTGACGAATCGTAAGTATTTTTATTCCTAATCTCTAAGCCATTCGGTTGCAAAATGATGTTTAGTGAAAAGACTGTGTACGTATTTATCTATGTTGTGATTCTCCTTGAAGGGTGTAAAGTTTAATTGTAGTAAAGAATGTTCAGTAGACATGCTACCGGTCGGGAGCAAATGGATGGCCAGTGGAAACAAGGTCGATGCAGCATTCATAAGCAAAGTAAAAGTCACAGCACTGAGCCAAAAAGTTAACACAAAGGCACCCTGGACTTCCTCCTCAGAATAAAAGGTGGCTACAAGCAAAGATCTGAGCATGCATTGAAAGATGCAGCAGTTCTAATATGCAGAGTAGTTAGTTACATGTTCAGGGAGGGAGTACCAAAGAAGGACGAATCTTGAGTAAAGAAATTCCGACTGACGTAGAGGTGGGAGCATGTTCGCACTAGCACACAACCATGACCTCGTATGTTAGTGAATAGGTAACAGAAGTAGTCTGAAGGCATGATGTCGCAAAGTTGGTTGAGAATTAGTAACCGGTCCTGGTAGGGAAGACGCCTAAGGGATCAACACCAATTACTCAAGCGACTTTACTTCACACTTTACCGAACAGGAAATATATGTCGAGTAACAAGACCTGCTGACTTGCAGAAATCATTTGAGTACAGCTCACAGGAAGGCTTTATAAAGGATTGAGAACAAATCTGATGGGAAATGTGAGAAAGATTTTATCTCGCTTTAATCTCGCTTCGCTTGCACCGTTGGCATCGTCTCGCTTTGCTCGAAGAGGTTCCTTATTGTTGCAACTCTTTAAATAAAATTTAGATGACTATTATTTTGTCACAATTCATCTGTAGATGTCATCCCGTACTTCTAATGCTTGTATTCGACATGTGCTGTTAGATGAGGATAATAAAATATTGAGCAAAGCTGTGTGTGTTATTGATTGTTACTGAGAACAACCAGTTATTAACTGATTTGTTCCATGTTGGTTTACTGCTGCCTAACCATGGACGTTCCTGAAAAGCACGAAAAAAAATTTGGTGAACTGCAGCGTGATTGTTGCTGATTGGTGCAAACGGTCATCTTTCGTTAATTTGGAGCATTTAGGACCTAAGTTTTAATTTAAGAATACCCCAAAGAGAAATTCGGATAATTTCCTTTCTTCCAAACCATTTCTCCAATTTTTGTGGCCACTATTTCAAGAGGAGCAGAAGGGCACACATATAAATAAATAAACACACTGAACGATTTTAATTATGTTCGATGTGTTTTCTTTGTGATTTTTGATATCACAAAACGAGTATTGTCAATAAGAATACGAAAGGGGGTGTGAGGCTTTATGGCGCATCGATATCTTGATCATTTATTCCAACCTAAGCATATGTCCATGTACAAATGTTCTTGATGTGCGTACAAGCAGACACAGAAAACAAAGCAGCGCTGGTATGTCCACGATTACACAATTTACAAATCCCTCTATTGAATAAACAGTTTCGTTGTAGCCGGAAAGCAGAAAAAACAGACCTGCCGTGCGGCTTACGTGGAAAAGTTGAGCCAAGGCCATCTCCACCATGCTGTTAATTCGAAATGGATTATGGGCAAGCGATAGGTAGAAAACTACTTTTCTTTCTGCATTCGCGTGTATGCGCATCAAGTTACGTGTGTACGTATACGAGGGTTTAGTCATGTTAGTTACGAGGGCTGGTGCAGTTGTACGGGTACAGAGATTTTAAACAAACTCCAAATCTGCATCTTCTCTTGCATCTGTACTTTCTGCAAACATTTTAACATGCCGGACAGGGGGATAGATTCGTAGCTCAGTTTACGCGCTAAATCTTATGGAACATGCTAACGGCGTATGATTTGACTTGACAACGACAGCCTTAGTACCAATGAAATAAGTGTACCAAGTGCTATTGTGGCCGAAATGCATCGTAACACGTTGTTAAGGAATGAGTTACAGTTGGTTAACAGAGGCCAAAGGAAGACTTACTGGTCCCCTCAATAGGAATCTGTGCTTCGTTCCCTCGGATGCCTTTCCACAGCGGAGATTGCTCGCTACTTGGCAAGCCTTGTGGATCAAACAAGGTGCTGGCTGTTAAAAGCAATCTTGAGGAATGGCACTATGCTTGTTAGTCCGGTGCAATTAGCACTTATGTCGGAAAAAATTCCCATAAAGATGCAAACTTGCCAGATACGTCCAGAAATACTACCCAACATAATAAAAATCCCCTAAATTCCCTCTGGTGCTTTCGTCACCATTTTTAACAAATTACTGCCACTGGCTACCGAATTGTATATTTTCTTAAATATCGCACGAACGATCGCTCCTACTGAAAATTTTATAGAGAAATAAATAAAGATAACAAAAATCTCTTCACGAAAGGTCCATATGATGCAATCATATATAGTAAATGCAATCTACTGGTTTACTGAAAACATGAGATGAATTTTGAAAAAATGGCAACCGCCAGCTACCAAATCGTGTATTTTCTTTCTAAGACACGATTGACTTGCCGCAGAAATTTCTTTGCCGTAAGGGTGGTCCCCGTCTGGAATTCACTGGAGGAGCACATGGTTATGGCGCCGACGGTACTTGCATTCAAGCGCCATCTAATGAATATGGATCTGACTCGCTTCCTCAAGAGGCCCCAATTTTGTGGCAGCCATTGATTTTATTTTTCTTCGCACTGGACATGTAGTCACCGCATCAATATTTTCCCCTATTTTACTGTATTAACTTTTTATTGACAATTCACCTAACCTGGACAGGCTCTTTATCTTTTTTAGGCTAACAATTAGTGGCTATTCAGCCCTTGTTAGTCCTGTTGCTCCTGCAACGAATATTTATTTATTATTTATTTATTTATTTATATCGCTCAAACTATTACTCCTTCCGAAAATTGTACAAAGATCTAAATTAAAGATAACAAAAATCTCTTCACGAAAGGTCGCATAATGTTTTTGTTAAAACCAACCTTTTTTTGCAATCTACTGGTTTACTGAAAACGTAATGAATTTTTTAGCAATGGCATCCGTCAGCTACTAAATTATCTTTTTAGTGGGGTGGGGGGGGGGGGGGGGAGGGGCTGAAAAAAGTTCCACATATGGCAACCAATTTTCCCCTTTGGTTTCAGTTAGTACATGGGTGGATGAGTATAAAAATCCCGGGTCCCAATTTTTCATGCCTCGCCCCCACCCCTCCAAAAAAAAACAGTTTTTTTTGCTGTAACTCATTAACCATCAAGAAATCAAAAGCATAATGTGCAGCACGAACGTTCAGCACACAAAACTGATATATATCTTTACGTAAAAGCAACCTTTGAACCCCAAAATCGTATTAAAAGTATGTCACCCTTAATTTGCGTGAAAGCTCCTTTTTTCAATTGGTTGTAATAGTGATTTTCGTGTTCAAAGTGCTCTTTCGAGCCCTCTAATAGTTCTAAGTGGACATGATTAGGATTTTCTGAAAGGTGGGGTCCTTTTCTTTACATCAATCATAACAGAATTTTGTTACCGTAGATAGGGACTGTCCCTCGCCCAATTAAAGGTGAAGACGTAATGGGGTAGCGGCGAAAGCGTTTGGTGATTTTCGTATTCAAAGTGCTCTTGCGAACCCTCTAATAGCCCAAAATTGACAGGCCTAGGATTTCCTGAAAAGCAGGGATCTACTCTTCCTATCAATTCTAGCCGAACTTATTTATCTTAGATAAAGACCGTTCTTCGCCCATTTAAAGGTGAAGAGGTAATGGTATTGCAGCGAATGAGTATGGTGATTTTCGAATTCAAAGTACTCTTGCGAGCCCTCTAACAGTCCGAGATGATCATGCTTAGGGTTTTTTAAAGGTGGGGATCGATTTTTTTACATCAATCGTAATCGAAATTATTTACCGCATATAGGGACCGTCCTACGTCCATTTAAAGGTGAAAAGGTAATGGCGTAGCGACGAAAGCGTATGGTGATTTTCGAAAACAAATTGTTCTCGCGAGCACTCTAATAATCCGAGTTGGATACACTTAGGATGTTATGAAAAGTGGGGATGTATTCTTTCCATCAATCCTAACTGAAATTGGTTAGAATAAAAAGAGACCATTCTATGCCTAGTTTAAGGTGAAGCTGTAATTGATGTAGCGGTTAGTTTCAATTTCAAAGTACCATTGTAATGGTCATATTTGTAGTTGTATCTAAGCTAAACAATTTCGGTTAGGATTGGTGGAAAGAATAGATTCCAACCGTGCAGGAAAACCTAAGCATTTCTTTTTTGGGCTATTAGAGGGCTTGGAAGAGCACTTTGAATTCGAAAATCCCCATACACTTTCGCCGTTATGTCATTACCTCTCCCACCTTTAAATGGACGTAGGACGATCCCTATCCACGCTAAACAATTTTGGTTAGGATTAATGGAAAGAATAGATCCCCATCTTTCAAAAAATTCTAAGCTTCTCCATTTTGGGCTATTACATGGCTTGCAACAACACTTCGAATGCGAAAATCACTGTCACAACCAATTGAAAAACGAGTTTTCGCACAAATTAGGGGTGATATACTTTACATACAATTTTAGGGTTCAAAGGTTGCGTTTACGTAAAAGATGTATATCACCTTTGTGTGCTGACCGTTTTTGTTTCACGTTATTCTTTTGATTTGTTGACGGTTAAAGAGCTGTAGCCAAAGAACCTTTTTTTGGGGTGGAGGGAACATGAAAAATGGTGACCCGGGATTTTTAGACTCTTCTACCTATGTACTAACTGAAACCATAGGGGCAAAGTGGTTATCGAATATGAATTTTTTTTAGCCACCCCCCCCTTCCCCACTAAATAGATAATTTGGTAGTCAGCAACGGCCATTTCTTCAAAATTCATCACGTTTTCAGTAAACCAGTAGATTGAAAAAAAAACGGTTGGTTTTAACGAAAACATCGTGAGGGCCATTCTTGTAGAGATTATTGTTATCTTTAATTTATTTTTCAATAGAATTTTTGGTAGTAGTAATAGTTTGTGCGACATTTAAGAATATATACAATTTTGTAGCGAGAGGCGGTCATTCTTTCAAAATGGTGGCGAAAACTTCAGTGAATTTTAGGGTACTTTTAATGTGTTACGGGGAGAGTATTTCCTGCCATTTCTCCCAAGTTTTATCTTTATGAGAAATTTTTCCAAACTTCGTCAAAATATGACCTAATTGCACCGGACTATGTCACCACAGTCGCTGTGAAGAGGTGGTCCGTTTGCGTATTGTTAACTGCAACCTTACTCGGTTGCTTCGTTTTGAGGGGTCAAATTCTTGTTAATTGTCCCATCTTGATGGTGTTCTTCACCATTCCCACCTTCCATGAGACAGCGTGTCAATTAGGAGATGATTCTGTCCTTCTGCCCGGGATTTTTCAATTTTGCAAGAGGTACGAATACACAGTAAGATCTAGATTTCGGGTTTGGTTAACATATCTGTAATGTGTGGCGCACTAGCAATCCGAATCACTGCAATGAGACAGAGGTTGGCGCTAATGACCAACCTGTCGACACACCATTACCACTCAATCACCCACAATAGTGGTGTTAGGGCAATATTTTTCAAAACGTAGCTAGCCACCAATAGAAATAGCAACCAAATAACAGAGCAAACGTGCAATCTTACTGACACCTTGGTGAGTATTAGATAAGCGTAAGTAATTTTGGTTCGAATTGATACTTGGCAGCAGCCGTTGTGACACAGTTTCCCTTCTTCTAATAGGAAAAAACTCTTTAGGTCCTTTTGTTCCTTTATGGATTTTGTATGATATTAAAACAACTGCCTGCTACCAATACCTGTTTACTGTCTGTTTACTGTCTGCTTACTGACTGTTTACTGTCCGGGTTAGAGTGGGCTCTCCAGGTGCTCTGGTATCACTAGGAAGGATCTGTTCTACATGAAGCCTTTTTTTTCAATTTTTGTAATTACAAAAAAATATTAACGAATGTACGAAAATTTTGAAACATCTGAAATATGAATGCATCTCTAAGTTGAAGGTAAACTCTTCAGATTCACACTGATTTCTTAAAAAATATGCTGGACTCTGGGTTTCTGCCTTGGACTCCACCGGGAAAGGTTAGGTTAGGTTAGGAAAGGTCATTTTTATAGATTAGGGTAATGTTTGTGGTATTGTTTTTTATTTGATGGTTTTTGCAGGCTAAATAAGACAGGTGAAACCTTCGAAAGCATTTAAAAGAAATTTCAATAAAGCTCGAAAAGGCTTTCATTTTTTTATGGTGGTAATGTGTAGACACGATAAAGTGATGTCTATCCTTTTAAATGTTTGTAAAGCCTGCACCACTACAACGTCCGTTAGCAAATATACTTTAGAAAAATACAATCTCACACCAGTAATGATACAACGGCCTCATAACGGTTTTGGAAATGGGACTGTTAAAACACAAATAAGCTATAAGTGTTTTGTGATGCATATTTCGCATTTCAGTGCGAACACTTTAGTGGTAGGTTTCTACAGACCCATACGTAGATAGGTCGGTCTGGCAGCCAACGTATATCTTGCTGTGTTCTATCAACATTGGTAAGGTTCCCGTGAAGTACATTACGATATAATCACAACACTCTTTTGAAGGAACCCAAGATCTCGATTACTAAATGGCCTCTACCATTTTCCTCATATGTACTCAAGTATATATCTTTAAAGCGCGTATTGCAGGTTCCGGTAAGTCTGATAGTTTACCAATATGTAGACTACTGAAACGCTCAGAAAGTATACAAGAAAATCTGTGCAAAAATGAGCTGTCATAGATAAATTTCTGCCGAAGCTTAAGCTTCCAGCTGCACTGAATACGAGAAGGGAGCAGTGTAATGAGCAATAAAACTATATGAGCTGCCTGATTAGGAACTACTCACTGTAGTCAGTTGTTTTCAATATGTTACTTCGTGCAGTGGCAAAGTGATGTCATTTTTTATTTTATTTTTGTGTAAACTTATTCCTGTTTCACTGATTATTTCTGTTGCCTCTGAAATACCTGTTGCTACATCCATGAAACCCACAACAACAGCCCGTTGCCCGTTGCCCGTTGGCCCGTTTGCGCATTGGTCACACTCGACTTACTCACTGTTTCCTTTTGCGGGGGATTGACCCTCCTGAATGTTATTGGTGTCGGCGGTCACTTACAGTCCGGCACTTCCTTGTTGATTGTTGCCATCTTGATGGTTTTCGTCGTCGTTTCCATCTTCCGCATGACATTGTGCGTCAATTGGGCGATATGTCTGTCCTCCTGTCCGGTGTTTTTCAATTTTTACAGGAGGTACAGATGTATGACAAGATTTAGATTAGGGGTTTGAATAATATCTCTGTAATGTGTGGTGCAGTGGCAGCCCGGACCACTGCACTGTGACTGAGGTTGGCGCCAATGACTAAGCTGTCGACGCGCCATTAAGCCTCATCTCCCCCCCCACACAACAACAAGTAAGAGCTAGTTAGCGATTTCATGGGATGAACCTATGAATGCAGTATTCACAATAATTTTGGCTGGCATCGTAGGCAACTAAATGGTAGTGACATTATGAATGAGCGCCTGGAACTGTTTTATTTTGATAACCGTGATTATAGAAAAATGAGAAGCATACAATTAGTTCAGAACTACGTTTAGACCCTGTTGCAGCACTCAAACTGGAGAGCATTTCAATGATACAGTGTAACCATCTCAAAAATCCTTTCTCATACCCATGTTTTTCTTACGATTTAGGGTTATTCATTAAATGCGCTGGTGTACAGAAAGAGAACGCTGGGGATGCTGGAAAGAATTTGGATAGGGCAATAATTTATATTGGATACATTAACTTAAACGGGAGAGCGAATTACGTGACTTCATCAAGGTAAAAATCCATATAAAATACAAGCATCACTACTTCAGAAATGACACAAATAAAATGTGGCATTGATTAAGTGAGTTCTCATTGGAATGGCAGTATCTGTTGCAAAGTCATGCCATGCTAACTTTTGCTAAAGTAGCTTCTTCAAATCTAATCAATTGAGGGGACTCCGGGGATTCCGTAGTTGACAGCAGGGCACACCAGAGTTTAGTTTCGGGCCGGTTACGTCTTATTTTATGTCTGAACGATTTACCTTTAGTACGCTGTGATTCTGCCTGAAATAAAAATGTGCTGATGAACTAAAGCTGGACTCCCACGCAGTTGATAATAACATACTTCTTAATTTCCAATTGGAAATTGATAACGTTCAGTCCTCGTCAATAAATTGGCAGCTTCCCATTGAGTCCCTGACATCTTTTGTTACACATGGTTGGTTACCATAATAATTGCTCAAATTACTTTGTTTGGTTCAATTTTAACACATATAAAGTTGGTCGAGTTTCTTGGGGTTTGGTTTGCTCATGATCTCAAGTTCTCTGACAATTGTTAGCATATTGTAATGCAGCCCACATATATGCACCAATGATAAAGACCTTTTTAAAACGTTTTCTGATAGGAAAACTCTTGTTTGAGCGACGTTTATTGGAATACGCCTTCGCGGTTTGGTCGCTGTAGCTAGTGTAGGATATTGAGCTGATTGAATCGTTGAACGCAGTTTTACAAGTCTATTGTTTGGTGCACCTAGGGGTGGTTGAAAAACTTTTTTTCGAATTTTGACAATGGGTAGTGCGGAAAAGTTGTGTTTATAGACACAATGAACACTTTTACAATTTTGGGAAAATTGGTTAATATCTTCAAGTTCTAAAATGTGTCTAAAGTTTAGAAAATAACTGTAAAAACTACAAATTTTGTTGATAATGATACAAAAGTGTAAAAACTACAAATGTTGTTGATAATGATACAAAACTTTTTTTTTAATTTTGACAGTGGGTAGTGTGGAAAAGTTATGTTTACAGACACAATGAACACATTTAAATGTTTGGGAAAATCGGTTACGGTAATATTTTCAGGTTCCAAAAAAAGTTACAAAAGAGCTGTAAAAACTAAGTTCGATGACTCACCTTGTCGTTATTGTGGATCCTGGACCGATGACCTACTAAATAAAACTCCAGTAAAACTACTCTATGAGGGACGTGGCTATTACAAGCTGTGTTGGAGTTGTTGGTAAGCTTGTAGCCTCCCAAACCTGTAGAACTTGTATTAGACTGAGTGTTACCTGTATTGTAAATCCTATCCCTCACTTTACATCAGTTTAGCAAAGCATGCTACTGAATCACAATTGTATTTACTGGTACATCGTTACCGGAGAGAGCGTGGTTTATTAAGTTGGTAGACCGAGTGACTGACATTATGACATTATAAATAAACGTTTACAGATAAAAACAATAAAGAAATAAATAGGTCCATGGTGTCCAAAAGACTAAGGACATATAGTAACGACAACCAGGTCTCAAGTGTCATGTCGCATACTTGGATGCCCACAAGAATTCACTGGCAATAATCTGCCTACCTACCAACATGTGATGAAGCAACATGGATCTTTGGTGAGCACAGCTAAAAAAAACAACAAAAGAAAGACCCACCTGCCAAGATGGTTACCAGCAAGTTAGAGAAGATATGGGAGATTGCATCTGGTTTCGACTGTTTCAACTATTACAATTCAGAAAGGTGTGGAAAGTTGTCATGAAAGGTTCAGAAAATTTAAAAAGGGTCAAAGTAAGAAAATTTAAGATACACCAGTCACAACATCGAAGAGTACGTTGGATTCTTCTTTGAACTAAGACAACTGAAACTGGTACACAGGTGCATCTGGTTGTCACTAATGACCTAGCTTCGAAGCGCCATTAATCCCCAATCACCGCACAGGTGCATCTTTATTTTCTTACTTTGGCCCTTTTCGACTTTCTTAACCTTTTCATAAGTTTCCACCTTCTTCTGGATTGTAATAGTTGAAACAGTCAGAACCAGATGCAATCTCACGTATCTTCTTAAACTTTCTGGTGACCATCTTGCATATATCCCTGGCAAATGGGTCTTTCTTTTGTTGTTTTTTGGCTGTGCGCACCAAAGATCCATATTGCTTCATCACATCTTGGTAGGTAGGGAGATTATTGCTGTGAATTCTTGTGGGCATCCAAATATGGGACATGACACTTGAGACCTTGTTGTGGTTACTATACGTCGTTACATTTTGGGACATCATGGACCTCTTTATTTCTTTATTTTTATCTGTAAACGTTAATTTATAATGTCAGAACATCAGTCACTCGGTCAACCAACATAATAACCACGCTCTACCTGGTAACAATCTACTCTACAATTACAATAAGATGTAAGGCCAGTAAATACAATAATACAGTAGAATGCTTTGCTGAACTGGTGTAACTGACGGAGGGGATTTACAATACAGGCAACACTCGGCTTAATACAAGTTCTTAGGGTTTTGTAGGCTACAAACTGACCACCAACTCCACCACAACTAGTAATAGCCACGTCCATCGTGGAGTATAATTTGACTGGTAGCTTAAATTAAAAGGTAATCGCTCCAGAATCCACAAAGAGACAAGCCACGTCGAGGAAATTAGTAGTTTTTATAGCTATTTTGGAACTTATTTTGGAACCTGAAAATATTAACCGATTTTCCCAAACTTATAAATGTGTTCATTGTGTTTATAAATACAACTTTTCCATACTATCCATCTTCCAAATTCGAAAAAAAACCTTTTGTATCGATATCGATGAAATTTGTAGTTTTTACAGTTATTTTCGAAACTTTACGCACATTTTGGAACCAGAAGACATTAACCGATTTTTACGAAATTTTAAATGTGTTCATTGTGTTTAGAAACACAACTTTTCCGCACTACCCATTGTCAAAGTTCGAAAAGTTTTTTCAGCTACCCCTAGTACACACTACCTTTCATATCTAAATAAAGATGCAAACCTATTTACGTTGCCTTTTGGACTTATATGTCAGACTGCCTGAGCGGGGAATCGAACCAAGGACCTTTGAAATCAAAGGCCAAGGTCCTACCGCTGAGCCAGACTGACACGGCCTAAAAGGAAACGTCCATAGGCAGCATTTAACACGTGCATATATACATATAAACAAACACTTTCCAATCGCCACTGGAGGGACGCTTATTTGCCGCGCCACCCTCCAAGTGAAACGAATAGCCGTGTCAGTCTGGCTCAGCGGTAGGACCTTGGCCTTTGATTTCAAAGGTCCTGGGTTCGATTCCCCTCTCAGTCAGTCTGACATATAAGTCTGACGTAAATAGGTTTGCATCTGTATTTAGTTATTTCTTGTGAGCCTTTGGCTTCCCCGTCTCTATCTTTCATATCATGAGAGTCTAAATCTTCTTGGCCATGGTTCATTCGAATTACATAGGTTGAGGGCCGACATAAACTTTACGTATGTTCTGTTAAATGATGACCTATGCCAGTTTGGGACTATATCTTTAAACTCTGATCATCGGATTGTACTCGTGGTCACGCATTCAAGTTCGTTGTGGAACACTGCATCCTGAACTGCCATATGTACTTTTTTTTAACAGAGTCGTTCACCCTTGGATCGTGTTTCCGAGGGAGCTGTTCTTGCACCATCTCTGGAGTTTTTTCAAATGGCGGCTGATAAAAAAAATTATCTTGGAGAATTCCCTTGATGCTTTTATTTTTTTATCGGGTATAGTCCCATTTTTTCGTCTTGTCAGGTTCACCATGCCTTGTAGCGTATTTATTTATAATTTTACATGTGTTATATTTTTATTTATTTGTAATTTTAGCTTTCTCTCGGATCAATGTTAGTGGCCTCTTGTTGCTCCCTTTTGTTACCCGTTCTCCCTCTGAAAATAAATGTATCTTACCTTATATGTTTGAAGATAATCAGCACCCAAGTTTCCATTTAGAATAACAATACATCTCAGTTTTCATATAATTTAAACAGTTGTTAATTTATTTTTATTTTTGCACATCTAATTTTTGCACTTAAATCCAACATCTCTGGTTTGTCATTTATTCCAATGTCTTACAAAACAAAACATGTTCTGCCTGGAAAGAAGTATATTCCAGTGGATGCATCTTTTTAAATAATTATTTCCTGATTTCATCCAGGTTTAGATTAACGTAGATGTCATTGTATTTTAGGTTAACGTAGTTTATCAGAAAATGAAAGCTATCAACAAACTAATTATATCCACCGATAAATTCTTGCAGAGAACGGGTCAGAATATCGTTATTGCTATGTTTGCAAATCGGATTCGGACTGCAAGCGCGGGCTTGTCTGCTGTCATGGACATTTCAAAGGCAGATCCTGTTGTGTAACAGTTCAAGGTAAGGCGTAGAACAAATTATGCAAGAAAAGATGCTGTACTTTTTTTTGATTTTGGATAAGTGAATTATAATCCAGAAAATACTTTTGATGATAAGATAAAATTCTTGTTCGACTGAATTTTTTTTCAATAAAAATTACAGCCAGATTCCGTATTTTTACTTGCATACCTTGCAGTACGCTATTTCGCATAACTTGCAATATGCAATTCACTGTGCATTTTGTTTTGACACTAAAATACTTCCTTGCTCCAGCAGTCATCATTTATTATTATTATTTTTTGCTATATAGGTGGTCTGCACTGACTATGTGTACCTTGTGAGTAGATTTTAGCTCATGAAATGTACAAAATATGTACTGGCACTCACAGTGATGCATACAGTGCACAGTGTTTATAAAGTGTAGTACCATCTCATAGGTTATGGGAAAACAAAATCATTTCTAGCAAATAATTCGAATAAATGGTCTTTCTTTAAAATAACGTGATCGTCGTTGCCAGTTCCTGGGTTTGAAATTTAGTACTTGTAGCAGAAGATAGCTCAGCAAGTGCTGAGTGAAGCACAAACTTGTGACATAGACATCGTGACTAGAAGTCAACAATAATTTCAAAGTAAATTATTTCATTGGTTCTTGCCCCGCTGATCGGTGTCTGGCAAAAACAATATGCTCAAATTGGGTCAGTGAGTGTTTTCACTTCGCAGTGGCAAACCTCTGTGTATTCGTACTGTAGAAAGCAGCCACTTTAGGATTTAGGTAGTGGCTGTCCCAAAGCATCACGGATACATTGACTCCCGAATTCCTCTATGTCAGCACAAAGTTAAAACAGACTGCAGGAACCACTGCAATCGAACTGGGTCCTATATCCCCACCCAGCTCACTCAAACGGACCATGTGTTGCAGAAAAATAGCCTAAAGGCGATCGATCGCTCAATATCCTAGTCGCAAAGAAAAAGTCACGAGTTGCGTACCTACTTTAACATTTGAAATTTGCAGGCTGTAGAAAATAGGCAGCTCAGCTGCTCAGCTATTTCATAGCTATCCCCTAGGCAAATTTTTTGGTAATTATTAGTGATGCCATCCACTAATCTAGAGTTTGACAATATGAGAGATGATTAACCAAAATTGGTAAATTGACTAGACTAGATGGCTGGAAAACCTGAACGTTGACAGGTAGCAATGATATTTTTGGTGTATTTTCGTAAACCGTATCCAGTATAATATGTAGACGATTGTCAATATTAACTGGGTATGATTTTTTTTTATGCAGGCTCTGTTTTAAGTATGTAAAGTGTAATGTCATTTAAAATATAATTTTTGCTAGATTTGTAATTTGGCTGGTCGACCCCCAATGGTTAACTTTTGTACGTTTATAAAGTCTTATTAATTTACTTTGTTGCTGTTGTTACTTGTTAGATAATAAGAAACTAAATATCCGTTCTCACTGCTTAACGACGAACGGAAGGGACAGAAAAGAAAGAGTCTATGCGATTCTTAAAATAGTTTAGCTTGCACAGAAATCAAACAATTTCCACAGTTTACGCTATTTCCTTTTTAAGTACTATTTTTATTTTTCAGATTGTTTTCATACGGCATTATGACCAGCTTCAGACACGATTATTTTTGGAAAGATGGCTTCAATAAACATGGATCCCTGCCATATCATCTTATCAACTAGAACGTTGATTTATAGTGTCTTTTACCAATGTTTTTTGTTTAGGTTGCCAGCCACACTAAAGCAAGCATGGTTAGTATCATGAAGCAGAGACGACTGAAGATCAATCAATGGCGGTTTTTAGTTTGTATGTGGCTGTCGACAAAACGGCAATAAAACTGTGTTAGAATTATTAAGGCACAGTTTGAGGAATTGGAAAAACTCGATAATTCTTTCAATACGATTTGACCAGAGATTACTGGAAGATGCTTGATAACAAGGGCAAATAATGTTTTGTCTTGATGATTTCTTGCAAATTTTGACAAATCGTTACATTGTAAGTGCACAGGACTAGTGAAAAAAACTCACATACATCTTGAATACAGGAATTGTACCAGCTTTTAGTGTTGGGACTCCAATGCATTAAACAAATATACTAATTCGAGACAGTCAATGTCGCTGTTTATTTGCCTTATAAACTATTAACAGTAACATTAGCATGCCGGCTTGAGCAGCAGAGCCCTAATACCTGAACACATGATGATTCGTGAATGTTTGGTGTTTCTTAGCAATTCACAATTTGGGTATATTGTGTTGCTCGTTACTTTCTGACAGTTTATCGGTAGTGTCCGTCCTTTAACATTGAATGTGTTTAAAATATTAATGTATTCTTGATTTTAAATCCACTAACTCCTGGAACCTATTTTTATGTTTGCAGCTTTTTTGTGGAACTAACCATAGGCACGGTAATGTTATGTTGGTTTTGAATGTTTTAGTGTTCGGCTACCTTTCAAATTTGTAGATAGATAGGGGCATGGACAGTCATAATGTGAAATCCAGATTTGGAGGTTAACTATGGTGGTCCACTAACCGATGTGAGCCCATTTTAAGCTATTGTAGAACTGTTTTAAAGCTACCTTTTAAACTTCTTTGTCGTCAGTCAGAATCTATTCTTTGGTAAGTTGTGCCCAATGAGAAAGGCATGGATACGTTTCTCGTTGCTGTTGAAATGTTTACTTGTTGCTTTATGGTAATAAAAAATTGAACTTTCCTGCAACACCTTTTTTGTATATTGTTTTTTTTTTTACTCTACATGCATGATAATGGGATTTAGCTTTCCTCGAAACGTTGCGTGTTTATGTGTAGTGTATTTGTTATGGCATTATTGGCTTTAATTTTGTGTACATGTCTACTTGTCCAGAATTTTGCCAGAATAGTGCTCCTTCAGCGGCTATGGGAACTATTCTGGCAAAATTCTGGACAATCTTTTGGCCCCTACGATGATCGGAGGTTTCCCGGATCGAATCCCCGGGTTGACACCTCCCTTTACCAGATATTTATTCTTCTCTAAAAGTCTGGTAATGTTCAAAATTGAGCCGGTTCAGCCATACAAGCATTAAGTTGCTTCGGCTGACTTAAGGCTCAAAGAAATTAATTTTTTAATAATTAAAATAAATTGTCTGTCTGTCCAGGATATCTACAGTCAATTTTTACATTTCCAGGCAAGTTTATTTTTAATTACACTGGATACCCCAATTTTATATACCACAGGGGTTATTACTTAAATCATTATGGTAAACATTCCTAACTGAGCTACAAATCGTAATTTAAATATTTTGGGGGTCACGTTTTCTTTAACATTCTCACTTCAGAGCAATCAGTCACAGCAGGTCTTGTCCACTAGAAAAGAGGCAAAACGCAAAAAAAAATTAATTCAATCAGCCTACATCCGTAACCAAACATAAATCAAACTTTTGCATCAGTGTTTACAACAATGTACAGTCGGCTTTAAAAAAAACACCAAAAACATGATTGAATAAGTTAGTAATCGTTGTTATTCTAGTTTTGTAACAATGACCCACAATTAAGTTGTTTTACAACAATCGAGGTGGTAACAATACGCCCGATGGCACAGCTCGAAGGCTCATTATGGCGGACTAAAAGTGGATATCGCTCTGAAACAACTTATTTACTGGTCATTGTTCCAAAACTTGGGTAATAAACAAAAAAAAACAATGTAACTTTGGTCTTGTAACCCTACTTTTTCGGTCTACATTGTTTAAGAGTTTGGCTCCAAAATGATTTGCCTTTCACGGTGTTGAAGATTAAAGCATTGTTATACTGTATTGTTAAAGCACTGTTTAAAAGTGGGAAGGTGAGAAGGTGGGTCGCCCCGGACCCCGGTCCTCATCGAGTTTAATGGTTCTCTGTGTCTTGGTGGCAACTTTAAGTAGTGATGAAGAATTGGTGTTAAGGGCAATGCGTTGTCACATGTGGTGTTATGGTTGTATGCTTCAGGATGAAGGCGCGTACGGCTTCGGGCCACAGCTCCTGAATAAATATGTTCGAAAAGTGGGAAAATAAGTTGGATTACAATTGTGGGTATAACTTAACATTTCATTATTTAAAAAAAGTGTGGAAACAACTCAACATTTTATTGTTTAAAAGTTTGAAAGTATCTTACATTTCATTATTTTAAAGTGTCGGAATACCTTCACATCATCTACCGATATTTTAGTCCTCTTGTAAAAAATGCAATGATGCAGGAACTTACTGTACCAAAACAACCAAAATTATATCAACCAAATTAAAATTTGCAACTAAATTAATATTGCCAACTAAACTCAACATCTCCAATTCTAAAATACACGTACGAGGAAAATGCAGTTGGTCCGTACTGTTTCAAGCCTTTCTTGGACCCAATGCTTGGAACACAGCATGCTAGTATGCATCCTGGCAAACACAAAAACTAGTATTTTTAAGGAAAATCTAGTTTCAACATTTCCTCTAGATTAAACATTTAACCTAGATCCAACATTTCACTTTTTAAAATACTCGTACGCAATTGTTTCATTGTTTCAATTCGAGCAATGGAGTAAAAAGCACGGTAACAGATTATATGAAGGCAAACCAAGCAGTGCTACATAAAAATACAAACAACGTTTCGAAAATGATCAATCAATCAAGCACGGCAAAAGCCACTAAGTCATCCTACATTAAAAGCATAAAACAGCCATTTAAAACGGATAAAAACCAACAATTTCTCCCCTCAAAAGTGGCAGAAATGGCAGCTGAAAAGCAATGTCCCACCTGCTCCGTTGAGATGCCACGTCGCAGGCAAGGTGTATGCTAATCGGGGGTCAGGTATTTCAAAGGTGCGATGCATTCATTATGTGGGTTTTTCAAAATGCCTGGCAAAAGAGTCGAGTTTAAGTGTTTTAATTACAGGAAAATATTCTTTTAGAAATTTATTATCTGGCACTAAGTGGTTATGTACAGGTGGTGTATGTGTATGGATAACTAGCGTTTCAAGATTGATACGTGCCCTGGTGTATTTTTCACGAAACAAGATTTGGACGTTGTCCAAGTCGGGGTTGTGGCCTGTTGCGTATTTGTCTGGCGACTTGCCTGTTGAAAGGCAGTGTTGCACTAAAGAATTTGATTCGACTTTTAATTTAAAGTTTGATTTATGGGATGCCATACGTTCTTTAAGTTTTTGAAGGGATTGTCCTACATATGTAGCAGTACAGGTTGGCTCCGTACAGGGAATTCGATAAACAGCATTGAGTGTGGAAAACATGTCGTCTGATTTGTTATTGTTTTTATTTTCATGGTGCATGGTCAGCTGCTAAATAGTTTGGTGGCTGTTTGAAACAAGTCGAATGTTATTGATGTTAAGTTTCTTCTTAAGGACTTCAGAGATGCTTTTGAAGTAAGGCAGAGCAATTAAACTCGTAGGGGGTGGGAGGAGGGTCGTTTTGGGTTGTCAAAGCTTTTGAAATTAATTTGTTAACGTACCCGAGTGGGAACCCATTCTCAACATACTTTTGCAAGATGTATTGAAATTCATGCTGCAATAAGTCAGCATTACTGGTGTGTGAGACAACACGTTTAACTTCATTTATTACTACATTACTTTTGTAGTGGGCATCAACATAGGAGTTGTAATGCAGGGTGCGAATCGACTGCATACTTTTTCTGAAGTGCGTGAATTCGATTAGGCTATTATCGTTAATAATGACGTTTACATCTAAAAATGGGATGACATTGTTTTTAGAGGACTCCATATTGTAAGTGAGTGATTTAGTGATGCTGTTGAGAAAATCGAGGATTAATAACTTAAGTTGTGTTGGTAGAAGTGCTAAACTATCCTCGATGTATCGCTTGTAATATTTGATTTGTGGAAATTTTTCAACCAATTTATTGTCGACTGCATTCAGGACTATGTCACAAAAGAAAGTTGAAAGTGGACTTCACATCGGTACATCATTGATGTGTTGGTAATATTTGCCTCCATACTCAAAGAAGGTGGTTTCAAAAATGACTTTTACTGCACTGATGAAAGTATCGTTATCCCACCCAAGCTTGAGGAGCGAGTGGGGGGGGGGGGGAGGGTTCGTTTGTTAATTTTCGAGAGATTTCCGTAATGATTAGCTCTTGGTCCAATGATGGAAACATTTTTTCGACATCAAAGGAAACAAATTCAAACCCTGGAGGCACTTGATATCCTTCCAGGTCGTGAACAATTTTGAGTGCATTGGGGATGGTATGGCGCCCCTCAGTGAGTTCTTTTAGAATGGATTTAAGGATACACGCAAGCTCAATGTTGGGGGTAGTCTTCCCACTCGTAATTATCTTGAGAGGAAAACCGGGCTTGTGGGTCTTTATCTGGGGAAAAATACAAGGGGGGTGGTGGTCGACTTTCAAATATTTTTCGAAAAATTCCGGTGTAATTCTTCCTTTGGTAACAGGAATTTTTTAACACGAGCGTTGATTTGCTAAGTGGATTGAAAGGGAGCTTTTTGTAAATAGGGTCATTGTTGAGCTCATTAAGTATGTTAGATTCGAGTTTCAATGTATCAAGTATGACGGGTAGCATTGCATTTGTCAGCTTTGCAGATGGTGATGGATGGATCTGATTTGAGGGCCCGAATGGCAGTAATTTCTTTGAGAGAAAGGTTTGGGATTAAATGCTGCTTGGAATTTCGCAGTGCTGAAAGTGCTGCACCACGGACTTCGGAACGATTCGGTACAAATGAAAGCCCTGCTTTAAGCTTGGCGCAAAAGACTGGGACAAGTTGCGAAATTTTTGGTATGGGTACAAATTTAAGGTCCTTCTTACGCAAATTAAGTGTTGGTGGGTCAAATTCCTTATGAGAAAGGTTGTGCAGCCACGCTTATCGGCTGCCATTTCTGCCTCTTTTGAGGGGAGAAATTGGTGGCTTTCATCCGTTTTAAATGACTGTTTTATGCTTTTAATGTAGGATGCTTCGTGGATTTTGCCATGCTTTAATTTCATTGCTAACCTGAAGACGAAAATTGATAATTTTGGAAACGTTGTTTGTATTTTTATGTAGCAGTGCTTGGTTTGCCTTCATTTAATTGTTTCACTTTAACAAGATCAAGTCCTAGGTTTCAATAAATTCACCGGTACCAGAGTTTTTCTAACCTGGATTCTGTCACCGGGGCCAAAGACACAACCAAAAAAAGAAAAGAAAAAGAAGCTTACGTGTTAGGTATAGGGAAACCAGGCACCAATATAGAGAGAAATTAGAAATGGGCACACAGCATAAATGCATGTCGTTCTTTTTGAAAAATGAACCTAAATCTTCGTTGTTGACTGATGGGGAAATTTCTCATTTATTTGATTGGAAAGAGCCCATCAGTATCGACCAAAAATGCTTCTGCCTGGTTAACAATGACAAAATACGTCAGTGATAACAACACTTAACAGCATGTGGCTTAAACACTGTAGGGTTATGGCCAGATATTGCCCTCTTTGTTCCATCAATGATTGGCTAATAAGTTCTGGAACAACAGGGTAATAGCTTTTCTTGTAAACCACACTTTGTTTAAACCATGCTCTTTATCAAGCATTGTTCCGTAGTTTTGTTGTTACTTCGTATTGTTGTCGTTCTGCTTGCTTGTTGTTGTTGTTGTTGTTGCAGTAGGAGTGGATACAAGTGACAGTGTGTTGTTTGATATTGCTTTTATTGGTGTAGTTGAGTAGTTGCAGTCTAGTTCGAGTCCTGTTCTGTACCCCTGTTGGTTTGTTGCAGTTTGTTACTTTTGTTACTGTAGTTGGGCGCATGGCATAAGGTCAAGTCTCGCTAGAATAAATTGAATTGAATTGAATTGGGCTCCTATGACCAATATGGGAATTGGGAAATTCCCCCATACCCAATAGTAAGGATTTGGCTTAGTATCGTAAGAATAAAGACACATGCATGATTGAATCCCCCTCTACAATAGTGGTTGGTTTCCCATTACGGCATGCTGTTTTACAAGACCTTGAAATATTGAAACGATAATGTATTTAGGGATCGTGAAATGAAAACTTAGAAGTATTTTTTAATTATTTAGACATTTTCTGGGAGCAGAAGGACCAAAAATGACTACCCTCTACCTTCAGCAGTTATATGATCTTTTCTGGCATATTATGGACACTTCCTCCCCCCACCCTAACCCACCGCCTCTGCGATTAAAACCCCTAACTAGACTTTCCTTTTCTTCTAAATAGTTTAAACTATCCAAAATGGTGCCAGTTCTTATTTAAGACCATCAGTTTACTTTAGAATGCATGATGTACCAAAAAAAAAGATTAGTATTAAAAAACGCTTCAGCGTATAAAATATGAATATAAGCCATAAAAAACTTGAAACTCTAAAGGAACAGATATTAGAAAAAGACATGTAAGCCATCAGCGTCACACTAATACATGTAAAAGAATCTCCACCGTCCCAAAAAGCTTCAATACACGCATTAGAGCAACGCTGCTGGCTTACACGTCTCTTTCTAATATATGTTCCTTTAGGGTTTTAAGTTTTTTAAGGCTTACATCCGTATTTTGTACACTTAAGCGTTTTTTAATAGTAATATCAATTTTTTTTCTTGTTTCAGCAAGAATAACACTGAAAAGAATACTGTAATCACATTAAAATAACTGTTATAAGAGAGCCTTTTTAACACCAGAATATCTATTTAATACCTATTTAATATTATTCAACCAAACTTGGCCGGACAGTAGACAGGTATGGTAGATATATTTATATAAAAAATTATGTAATTCTACGCAAGAGTAAAGTTGAGAGTCACACGTAAATTTGAAAAATTTTCACTTCTTGTTGTTCTTCTTATTCTTCTTCTGCCACCGTTTCAGAAAAAAACTACTGCACCTATCTAAAATTTGAATTGGTCGAGCCATTCCAGAGATACAGAACCCTAAAAGATCAGTTTTATTGTTTTCCATTCTTCTAACTTTTGTAATTGGGACAATGCCAATCGGCAAACACCAGGTTCATGCTTCGTGCACGTGCTATTCTTTGCTAAACAGTTGATTGTTGATGAGTAAAACGAAAGAATCCGTGTTTCAGCTAAATGCCCGTAGTTTTAAACCAAACTAAACTACGTTGTTAATTACGTTGTTAAAATGGCGTATTTATTTCGTAGATGCAGGCTTTCAGAGCTGAACTGGATTGTTTCAAAGTGGGAAGCAACACTCACTGCATGCGCGTGCTTTCACATCCTTGCAAATGAAAAAAAAATTCTGCCAACAATAATTATTCACCCACACCAAGTAAGGAAACAAATATCACATTAATTCATTTGTCGAGCACATAAACCATTGTAGCGCACAGCTATAAACAAATACACGGACTGCAAACAAAAACGTCAAGTGTGCTGTAAAAAAAGGGTTATATGATTGAAGTTGCACTTTAAAAGGATACAAGGATAAAAATTGATGAATTTAAATTGAAATTCAATTTGCGCTTTAACAATAATTTAATTGTTGTAGCAGAACAACACTAAACGGTTGCAATTTTCTCAATTGAGCATTTGCTTATTTCAATTAAAAATCATCAATTTTTACGCGTGTATATTTTAACAATTAAAGTGAAACACTCAATCATATAACCCTTTTTTTTACGGGGCACTTGACGTGTTTGTTTGTAATATGTACTCACACTTAAGCACCTACTTAGGCCTTCTTACTTTAAATGGGTTGAAAGGGTTTAACGAGCGTTAACCACTCCTGGTCATCTGCCCGAAGCCCTAAGGCCCTATGTCTGCAACAGCCACTTCTTACTTTACACTTACATTAAACAATAGTTATTATTCCAACTTGTCCGTCCAGCTTTTAAACGATGGTTTCAACTATGGTTAAACAATGGTTAAACAATGCTGTTTTATAAAAGAATTGTACCGCCTACTTTTAAACATTGGTTTCAACAACAGACATCACAAAAGCTCGAAAACTTAGTCGTTTTAGAATAATAGTTCGTACAGTACTACAGTACATACTCATCTGAACGCATTGATATTGCATTAGTTTCAGATGGTAGTTTTTATGCTTGCAGTTGCACACAATCTATTGTCTAATGATACAAATAGTCAACAGCAAAAAGATACCATTTAACTATCGTTGCAATTTAAGTTAATAAAGAGATAAGCAATAGTTGGTTTCTAGTTTTATTCTGCCCGGAGTGGCACAATAGTGCCATTGTTAATTGTTAAACAGCCTTTTAATTCTGAGTCGATTTTTCTGCACAACTTTCCAGAAATGTTGAATGCATTATTTGTTCGTTATACTATCATATTTTAATTCTTGCCTCTACAACAGCAAATCAAGCCAGAGGTCAACAGCAAAAACCAAAAACTTAATATTGTGTTTTATCTTTAACTCACATCAGAGAAAAAGGTTTAGAGACTATTTTTTTCAAGACCAAGACGTATGTCAGTGGACATGGGATTCCACCATCAATTGTTTGTTAGTCGACCACGCTGACCGTGAGGCTGGGATTGATAGCATTGTATTACACTACCTCTCACAAGAATCGTTGTGAGGATTTTGAACTAGTTAATTTTTTCTTCTGCTTGATGATGTGTTGTCAAAGTCATCAAATGATGCAAAAGGGATTATGGACACAGCCTGGTTCTACAGCAAATAAAATTATATTTTGGTACTTTTTTGATCAAGTCAGCAGCTTGATAACGGTGCTCAACAGTAATAGAGCCTTATTTACCGACACACCAGCATTTACTTCAAATGATTATTGTTACTAAATTCTCGTAAACTTGGAATGTGACTAATAACGGGCAGAATGACTACCAATCAATTGACCAGCAGGTATTTATGTATGGAACAAAGTGTGAAGCCAGTATAGGCAGGGAACGTTTTTAAATTTGTATTTATATTTATTTTTTATTATTGTCTTTTCTCCAGAATGAAACTAGACTGTCTCCTCAGGTTTCCTCTTTCTGGTACTGAATCGTTACACAATTCTAACTTTTCTGGCTCAGCTATAGAATGTAAGTTATTTGACCAAGAGTCTTTCAATAATGTATGCAACTTCTCTCCACAGTGTGTCTCAATTTTTTTTTGTAATGAAAAATGCAGCATTAGGCCTACATGATTCGCACTTACACAGCTTTTCTGCAGTACGAATTCTACTTTTCTTCAGTTTTTCACTTTCTAAAAAGCAGCATTACAGAAATTACACTTATTTTATTTGGTTTTGACCATGTTTTTTTTTTACTGGTCGTCATTGCATATTTTTTTCAAACAGTGGAATTAGTAAATTACAAAGAAAAGTATAAACGAAGGTTACAAAATGTAAGAAAGCAAATCAAAACCGACATTGTACAACCCGACTAACTAAAAAAAAAAAACTGTCGAATGGAATGCTTTCTCAATAGTATGATCAAGAAGGACACAATGAAAATTCGAGAACAGAATACAAAATCCCAAAAAAGTACCAACAGTGTTTTTGTTCCAGCAGAGTCTGTGTTGGAACTCGTTTCCAGGCAATACACACCGACAGCAGCAGAATCCCCCATGGATACATGCACAATCGACAAAAGCACTCAGCAAACACTGATGTATTTGTTTAGGGAGGTACTGGATGGAATGGTGTTCAGGATCGAAGCGGGATTTCCCTGCAGAATGGAAACCCCAACACTTTGGAGTAGGAAAGCAGTCGACCTCTTCTCTCTAGTGGCCCTAGAAATCCTGCAACAAATGTTGTGAATCACTGCCAGGCCCATCCAACCAAAGGACCCCAGAGTCTCAACAGCCATCAGGCAAAAGAAGTACTGGTTATCCAAGTATTCGTATTTGGTTTTCTTCTTGGCATATATAGCACAGGCAGTGCTCAAACGGGCTCCTAGGAAGTCTGGTTTGGGTACGACGGTGCCAGGATATCGTTGCAGGTGAAATTTCAAACCAGCCACTGATCACATGCCCATGGGATCAAAGAGATACCTTCTGGACGCTACCATTATCACTGTTGAAGCCAACAGTTCCAGCTCGGCTGGAGTCCCGGGAGATGTGATGGCCTGCTGGGTGAGGTCAATGAAGCGGTGTTGCAAGACCAGCGATCTGCACTTTCTTGTAGTTCATACCATGGGTAGCAGAAAAGTAAACCACCGCTTTCGCAGGGACACACGTGGCATTCACAAAGACAGCAAACGAAGCCAACAGCACAAGCAATCCTAAAACCACCGTCGTCAATAAGTGTGCCAAGATGGGCTGATGGAAGGGTATTGATCCAAGTGCTGGATTTCTTCGAAGATACTCCAATGAAATGTGCCATTTGCGTGAGATTAAGAGCCACTGATGGAGCACCCTAAACAACTTCATGATGCCTGGACGATCCCATTCACATTTACTAGCTTTAGCGCTTCCAGTGGGAAGGATAGCTTCAGTCAGAGAAGATGTCATCAACAAGATCCAAAACAGAGTATGAAGAGGAAAGAAAAGCAGGCAGGGACAGATCCGATGCATGACAAACACCCAATCCACCACTAGACAAGGATAAAAAGCGCTTGTCCTTAGCCATTGGTGAAAGCTGAGTGTTGGTTATGGCCTCCAGAGTGGATGGAGGGACTCATCAAACCTCTATAGACCATTACGGCACACTACGTAGAGCACACCATAAGACGTATACCAATTTGGGAATTGCCAGATACCAAAACACCCCAGTGAGCCGACTGGTGCTAGAGTCTTCCCCGAAATAACAGTGAGGGTCACGGAATCTAAAGAGGCTCTGATGGCTTTGTTAGTGAGTAGGGCCCCCAAAAGTGTAGACTCCGTTGGGGGCACAACGCAGACACCGGGGATGACTCAACCTCTTGGTGATGAGGCATCAATTATTTTCTGGCTGAAGAGGCACGCGCAGAAAATTCACTCCTGTCAGTTACGAAAACCACAAGAGCATCTACTGGAACACAAGATTTAATTTTTGAGAAAATCATTATTTTTTGTTTTGGTTACAATAAAAGTATAAAAATCACTTAAAACCCCAAGATTGGGTGGGAAACACTAACGCCGAGCCACCATGTTGGATGTTGACATATTGGATTGTTGGATGTTGAGTAGTCAGATTATGTCAACATCCAAAATGGCGGCTAGGAGTTAGTGTGTCCCACCCAATCATGGGCTTTTAAGTGATTTTTTATACTTTTATTGTGACCAAGACAAAAATAATGATTTTTTTGAAAATTAAATCGAGGTTTCCAGTTGATGCTCTTGTGGTTTTTTTTTTTATCACTGACAGAAGTGAATTTTATATGTTTACCTCTTGGTGATGATTGCCTCCTCTTCTGCAGATGTATTACAATTTAGAATTTTTGCTGTTTGACTGTTCTTTACCCTTTACGACTTTCGTTTATTACTTACTTATTACTTAACAACGAGTAGCTCACACTTGTTATATTTCACTTTCAGACCAACATCACTGGCTCTCGATGAGGATTTCGAAGTCCTGGAGGATCACAGCAGGCGTGTCATCCAAAGTAGCAGCGTCCAGGTAGCACTTGTTCAGTTTGGCATTCATAGCAGCCACCAACGGTCGCATCACGACGCAGAAGAGAGGTGGGCCCATGGGATCCCCTGCTGAACACCACACTGGGAATGGATGAACATATCACCATATGCCAGAAGGGAAGTTGAGCTATAGCGCAGGTGCAAGAACGGGTATAGGTCAGGAAAATGGTCTCAAACAGCATGCAGGAAGCAACCACAGCGAACAGTGTTGAAAATTTTCAAGAAATCGACCTGGAGGATAAGGGGGGGATGAGGCTTAATGGCGCGTCGACAGCTTGGTCATTAGCGCCACTGGACCTTGGCCACGCTGTGGTACTAAGAGATGTAACTTGTGGTGGCATGAATGACTGCTTCGGCACCTCTTTTGATGGCAAAGCCAAACTGCACTGAACGGAGTGTGGCTCCAAAATTCAACATGATGTTATTGCAACCTAACTTGGCAACCAAATGACACGAAGAGTTGCCACTAGCAATGGATCTGACATAACCCCTTTCTTTACTTGGGCATACAGAACGGGCAAACGGATTCTGGGAACACAAAGTCAGCTTCAATGTTTGCACAGCTTCATAATAGAAGACAGCAGGCACTCGTGGGCAACACCAATAACATTGCTGACAAGATCCTTAAGATGCTGGGGCACAAAGAGTCCAATCCACCAGAACAGCATGAGTGAAAAGAGTTCATACATTCAAGAACCAGGGATTAATACACTCCAAGTGAAGAAGAACTGCCGAGGGAGCTGGTGGGAATTGTGGTCTGTTACGATGAGCATTTACCTGGATAAATATGGACGTTACATCGTTGTGCAATGTAAAGGAGTAGTCGGAGCTGATGACCCGCACTGCTACTCTGATGCCGCGCTCAGCAATTTTGGGTTCAACGAGATTCCTAATGGCAATGTTTCGGGAAATATTGTGTTTGCCTGCAGGCCGTTAATGAAGGGTTTTGGAGAGTGAAGTAGTTTGGAGAAATCTGTCGCCGTGATGTTTGATCAAAGTTGCCAAGGAAACTTTCCGACTGACGAATGGGCACTCTAAAAGACTTAGTTGGAAAGGTAAGCAACCGTGACCAAGAGGCTTTAGTGTTCTCCAGCATGCAGTGATCGAGGACTCCAGAAAGAGCTTCAGCAGCAGGAGTACAAGCGGCTTTAGGACTATGACTATGGGTATCCTTAAGGTTGACAATTCACTCGGCCAAGAACACAGAAGAGGTAACAGGATGGGTCCCAACAAGCCTAGACCGATAATAATTATTCTTGTGGTTTTTGAGACTAGCTCCAGTGTGGTAGCTGTGCTTTGCACCACTCAAAGCAAGGCCTATTAACATGCACTCACCCTCTGGAACTGTGGCTGAAGGTTTCGTTCTGCTGCAACCAACCATGATCAGAAGAGACATAGAATCCGTGGTAAAGGGGCAAGGAAGGAGAAACATGCACATAGATGGCATGATGCACCACACAAGATTAAAGAATAAGGCAGAACAGTCGAAGGCATGATTAATGAGACTTGACTGTAAACGCAGCACCGCACAATTTGCACTTAAAGGCACATTATCTTGTGCTAACGTACTATGACGTCATCTAGTTGCAGTGATGTTATCAACCTTTACAGCTTACTCCTAAGACGGTTTCCACTGCCTTCCACATTTAGTCTTATACCCTAAGCTAGCATCCTAGTGGGACTCACACCTGCGATGCTATGGCTCTACATATGTATTATGTGTATATTTTGTACCGTTGGATTTCAGTCATGCTATGTACTCTCATGTATGGTCTCACCCTTGAAGATAAGTGGACAAGTTGACTCAGACCTTGCTTGCCACTAGGTTTAGCTGTTAGTGGAGGTGGCTTATAGGATACCAGGATTGACTACAGGAAATACTCCAATAATTTTGGAGGTTCGTGGCTTGTTTGGTTCGTTAAAAGAAATAGCGTTGTGCATTTCATAATCACCTTAAATTGATGATATAGAATGGCGGTCAGAGCAGACATACGTATACAGGCCTTCCTGCTTTTCGTCAACGATGCAGTTTCATTTGTTTTTCACAAAGCAGAAACATTACAAAACAACCATTAGTAGACTTGGCTGACAGTTTTTATCAACCTGGCAAGATCACGTTGGGACACGAACTCCTATTTACCAAACTAGCAGCGGCAGCTACAAGACATGCGATCTGATTAACTAGTCGTAACACTACGACAGATACGACAAAACAACAAGCCGAAGTGTGGGACATTTATGATTTACTGCAGGCGGCTAGTTATGAAGAGGGCATGTGAATTTTCGACGATTGTGCCAGACAATTTCATTAATCGACCAGCAGTTGATCCGAGCTAGCATGATGCATGTCTGCTGCACGTGCAAGTTAATGGACTGAAGGCTGTGGTGGCCATGTTGGATTTAAACGGAGATTCCTTGGCAGGTTAAAGTTAAAGGATGAGTGTCCACCAGTCATGGAGAGTAAAATACATGAATACCATTTTCATATAATATCTAGCTAAGCAATGAGCTATATTGGCAGCCTTTTCCTGGTTGAATGATATCACTACTTTCAAAGGCCGATCCTTTTTGGAAACTTGACGGTTCTCTTATACCTTCACGAACTGTTTGAACATTCTGAATTTGAAATAAATGTTTGGAAGAGAGAAGTGGAAAACCCTGCCAAACAACAAAGAAAGAGGAGCCCGCTCCATTATGTCGACAGTGAAATTGACGACGACCCTGGTTATTATTTTTTTGCATCAACTTAGGCCTACGACTTCAATTTATTTTATGAAAACAGTTTGACGTAGGGTACGAAACGCTGCGATTTACTATAATTTGAGCAGTTCTTGGCTTTTAAAACTCCAAACTGGATATGTTGCCAGTTAATTGGAATAATACTATAGGTTTTTGAAAGGTTGCCCCACGGATGTGGGATGGGGAGAGAGGGGGGGGCTCATGCACCCACGCCAGTCAGTGTGTTTAACATCATTCGGATTTATTACCGTACCATACAATGATTCTAGATACTAACGTTTAAAAACAGCGGCAACGGTTATGTTCTGTCGTTAGGGAAATTATGATACGAGGCTTCTATCCCAATTGGCCTTGTTTCAGCGTTTAACTAATTATCACTGTATTTCTGACTCTGCAAATACGGTACACTCAACCACACTCAATCCTAAACGCAGTGTACGAAAGTAGTCCACAAGTGAGAAATTCGAAGCCACACTTAAACAGAGAGCCATACACTATGAGTCGACGCAGTCTTCAGAGGAATGAAGAACAATATAGTTGTAATGACTGTGGAGCTTCTTTTAATAGCAAGTTTCATTTAAGTACTCATATTTATTTGCATACCAGGGAGAAACCGTTCAAATGCCAGACGTGTCAAGCAGCATTTATTGAAAATGCAAGCTTACGAAAGCACATGCTGACTCACAGAGGTGAAAAACAACACAAATGCAAGGAATGTGGAGCCTCGTTTTCCAGAAAACTGGTATTACTCACTCACACGTTTGTGCACACCGGTGAGAGACCATACACGTGTAACGAATGCCGAGAAAAATTTTCGGACAAAAGCCATTTACGAAGGCACAAGCTAGTGCATTTCGGTAAAAAACCTTTCAAGTGTGATTGGTGCGGATCGGAATTTGCAAGGGCTGCTCATTTACGACGGCATGTTTTAAGTCACGGAGGTATGAAACCGTACAAGTGTGATAAATGTTTAGCATCATATACGAACAAATACGCACTACAAATTCACGAACGTGTACATACTGGGGAAAAGCCATACAGGTGCCAGGAATGCGGGGATAGTTACGCACAATTGGCCCAATTACGTAAGCACGAGAGTATGAATCACACTTCAGGTAAACCATTCAAATGTAACAGATGCAAAGCAGCGTTTTCAGCTAAAGGTTCCTTAGACAGTCATGTTGTAGCCCATAGCAGAAAAACAACATACAAATGTGGCATCTGCAGACGTTCATTTGCAAGTCGAGCACTGCTGTTTAAGCATAAACACAATTAGTGACGTAAAATCATACAACCATGCAGTTCGTGGTGCTGGCTTCAGACTCAAAGGTGCTTTAAGTCCACTTCACTCATGTCTTGAAAAATGAAACGGAACTAAGCTAATTCTGCATTAGTTCATTTATGGGAATACATAAACTGGAATAGAACTAAAATAATGGATTCTAGAATAGTAGAACAAAGTGAAATATGGTTAGTGAATACTTGTGCATTTGGTGAGACACTGTAATGCACAAAGGAATGGTATGGAGGTGTTTTTTCTTTTTTTTTTTGGTTGAACATAAAAAAACAGTTTACCATTTACTGACAGCTATTCATTAGTATCTACCATGGCCGCCGCTGTTGTTTATTTTATCGACAACCATATGTTTTTTTCCCCCCCCCCCCCCCAAGTCTAAGCAAGCAATGAAAAGCCAAGTAAGTGCCCTACCCACCAAACACCCTAAAATTACGTAAAACTTGGCAAAAAAAAGGCATTTTTCAAGCTAATGTTTCATGCTCGTGTTTTAAGCAAAACCGTTGGTTTATATTCTAAATTACTGCAACTTGATTGGCATTTGAATATTACCTCAACGTATGCTTCCGTGGTGAGAAATGGATCCATGTCGCTATGCGATGCCCATCATCTAGTAACTTATTTAACCTTGGAGCTATGGAAGAATTATAGCTAAGAGTGTTTTCAGTGTAACAAGCATGAGGTAATCCTACATAAATTAACGTTTTAAAATCTAGAACACATTCAAGCAACAATGAGTTAGTGGCGATGGTTAACGATTTATTGAAAGATATCCACCATTAATGTCCAAATATCTTATCTGTATTTTTTTTTGTAGTTATGTGATAGTACGTGAATGAATTGCAGTGATTCTAGGTCTATTGCGTTACAGAAGAAAGTGTTTATAAATGGGCCAAATAATATTCTATATTTTCCATATTTTTTACGAATTAATCGCATATTTTCTGAGTTTAGAAAATGCAGCTGCAGGCAAAAGATTATGCTTTGTTACATTCTGTTTATTGTCATTACTTAACTGTTTTAATCTGTGACTTCTGGGGATAAAATTAAGGCGCTATTATTATTTTTTTTTGACCTAAAGATAAAATCTGCTTGGTTATTTTATAAAGAACATGTTGTGACAGAGATATTTTTTATGTGTGTCTTTCGGTGCTACTAGCAGCACCTCCTCAGACCCAGGGGTTGTTCACATCACATTTTCCCCGCATAGCAGCGCTATAGCTTTGTCAAAAACCATAAAGTTTAAGCCCAAACATGTGAATAACGTGGTAGACTTGTGTCGTGAGTACACCTATTTTCAAGTCTGTTTCAGCCTTCATATTCACAAAGTTTTGGAAAAAAAGTTGCGTTGCTATTACACGGTTTTTAAAAGGGATGGTAAAAGTTTCAAACTTCGGCTTATTAAGAGCATCATGAAATTCAAAGTTATTATTTAGGCCAGTTTGTTCTTATGGTTCTAAAATCAGTGACAATATGCTTTTGAAGCATACCGTATGGATTAATGTGCAACTTTGTTGCCACTATCAGTTGCACAATCGAATAGACACTCCCCCTTTTCCCCACACTAGAACGGACTCCTCCAAAATAATGCTCATAGGGGTGAAAATTCTCAACCAGCAACACTCCTGTAAAAAAAAACCTGCAAAAAATCCTCGTATAGAAGTAGGATAAAATGCAAATCAGCAGGGGTTTTCTGAAGGGTGGCTCAGAAAGGGTTGCTTTCGACCATTTTTCTTACTACTCATGTCTACTTATGTCTACTTTAATATTAAAGTATTTAATGTTGGATACATGTACTAAAACTGCTATTATTAAATGTGGGACCCAAGTAAACTGGCAACAAAATGTTTGCATGGAAAAGAGCCTCTTTAAGGGTGGAATGATGTTAGTCCCCAAAAGTGGAATCGGGTCCTGATGCAACCCGCATCGGACTGATAAACACAGATAGAGACTATCTTACTTAGTGAGAATTAAAAACAATATTCCGGTTCCCAATCTTACAGTATGTCCGTAGGCAACTACAGCTGCCTTTTGCATGGAGCCTCATTGCTGGAATGAAAAAGAATTGTCTAGAATGGAAACTGATCCCAGCATTTAATTGCTACAGCAAGGGCACTCACGCTAAAAAATAAACACAACCTTGGGGTACAACCAGTTCCTTGGGGGCAGGGTGACGAAATGCAATCATTGTAGTGCCTAGAACCTATCCGGATCGACAAGTAAATCACCAATCTACATTACCTCATAAACCAAACTCTTGGTAGCTACAGAAAATTGTTTACAATAGGCCTCCACGAGATGCATAGAAGATGGTAAATAAATATTGAAATTGAGCGATAACAACTTGAAATCCGACGGCATCAAAAGGTGATCCAAGTTAGACTGATACTGGCAGAATCTACTCTGTGTGACCGAGAACAAACCAGCAATATCCGGCCACCACACCAATAAAATCTTAACCATTGCACAGGCAACTTTTAAAACAACTTATTCAGCCAAGAATGTGAAATATTAGATCTGTATAGGCGTTCGATGAATACGTAGGCTGAACAAATCAGCTAAAATTTAAAAATATCAAAGGCATATTTGAATTTGCAATCTTACATACCATAGTATCTTAATACACAAAAATAAAAAGGAAAAATCCAAATAAAGACAGTGTCGGAAGGTTACTAATTACTATAGTAATTTATTGTAAATTGATTAGCTTTCAATGTGACAAACAATTTCTAGCAGGTGCGTAATAACTCTATCATAAGCAACCAAAAAACCTATAAAGTTATTAAAACTAAACTTAAAAACATTTGGCACAAAACATATGAAAAGATAAAAACACACTAGCTACTTATATTTCAGGGACAAAATGCTTTTTGTCCCATTATTTAAAGGATAAAAATAAAAATGTGTGAACCTACACAGTTGACAGCAAGTTGCTTTTTTCTTTTGGGACCAATGTCATCTCGTTTTTCATCTCGTCCTGTGCATTTTGCCAATTTTGTTTTTGTTTTCGACTCTTGTAGACACATTTTAATCTGATTCTGTTTAAAGTTATTGCGTTACTTGTGACATGTGCGAAGCCTTGAGACGTGTGTGAAGCCTATGCGAAAGATCGTGTTGCTGCTATTTTGCTGACTCTGTAATAGGGAGCTATTATAACGTAATGGAAATCATTGTGCACGAAATAATGTTCCAGCATCGCAAGGATCAGACTCGTAACGTCATGCACAATGATTTGAGATAATATAACCACTCAAAGCCCGTCGTCATCTTGGAGTGAGGAAGCTAGGGTGAAGCGTCAGTGTTGTTGAAAGCTAGTGTTACAGCAATTTACTAGTAGTCTAAAGATTTTTTTCTGGTTGACTTGGATCTTGATCAGGTTGATATGGTGGTCTGGTCGGTTTACCTTCAACCTTTGCACTCTGAAAGTTAACGAGAAGCATTCCTTAGTGTAAACTTGATTAAAACAAACTGCAAACTGTACATATTAAAATATATAATATTAATCTGAGCAAACTTCGGAGAAACCTTGCTACTAATGACAAGAGCAAAAAAAAAATATTACAGGCGGATGGAGAAGCATTCCTTAGTGTAAACTTGATTAAAACAAACTGCAAACTTTACATATTAAAATATATAATATAATTCTGAGTAAACTTAGGAGAAACCTTGCTATTAATGACAAGAGCAAAAAAAATTATTACAGACGGATGGAGGCAAGTACCTCATTACAGTTGCTACAGTGTGGGGGCTGTAATATTAAATGACGTCACTTCCTGATAATATATGGTCCCATGACTTATGGGGTAATAAAACATGAGGAAGATGGTTATTCACACTTTGTTCCCAAGACAATGATTCCCGCATGTTATGTGATCACATCCACTATGCATTGCTAAATTTATCTAATATACAGTTTAATATGTACGTTCACATTTTTTCTGTATGTTTTGTTGATCAATGAGTAGGAATAATTTTTTTTTTGCAAATCTACAAGGGCAGATTTGGCATTATCATCATGTATTGATGTGGAAATGATTTCGTTCATGCAATTTAACGGCTATACAACATGTTTAGTCTGTCTGTACTCATATTGTATGCTCCCTACTTTATTTTTTGGAACGAAGGGTTAGATCTTACGGTAGAGATTTTTTTCAATAACTTTGCTAATGTTACATAAAAATGTTGGTAGGGAGGGCTCAAAAAAAATATCAATTTGGTGAATCTCACTAACACAAGCATACAATGGTTGAAAACAACAAATAAAGAAAATCTTCAATACTCTCTGATTGAGGAAACTTTTTCAAACGGAACAGAAAATAGTTCACAGTACGTAACAGGAAATGTGTATTCACGTAGCATAATACAGTCACATCATCTTATTCACAACACTACAGTATTTTTTATATAGGTTGCCAGGATATTTACGACTGTGCCATTGGTCATGTGATATTCTCATTTTTTGTAAATAACGGGAAACAAATTCTGCATAATGTTTATTTGATGTAAATAATAAGTACGGGGCCAAAGGAATTGTCCACAGGGGCTAGGCACACGATACTCTTACACGCGGGAACACTCACACCACCCTACGAATGTAGCGATCATGGAAGCGATAGGAAGCATTAGGAAACAGATACAAGGGAGCAAACTAGGTTGCAGTGCACGTTACATTTCAAATACACTCCCTACTTTTATTTCTTTGCCAATTTCGTTGGGGTGGGCTTGTTTTAAAAGGGACACTTTATTTGTTCAAAGGAAACGGTTATCGGGGATCTACACTTCGCTTGATGGTCACACCTGGGTTGAAATGATATATCGGACCCAATTTTCTGACTACAACAAAAACGTTTGGAAACAAAATCGCGTAATCTCAGATTCAGCTGACGATATTTTAAGAACCATACCTTTTCGGATACTGTAAACCTTTCTCTAAACAACTGCTCATCACATTTTTTAATACACGCAACAACTAATCGTCACGAAGTCTGAGAAGCTGCAAACGATGTAAAATGGAGAACAACATCACGTGACCAAACGTCGGCCATAAAGACAGAGGGAAAAGTGCAGCGTTTCAAACTAGCTCGTCCATCATAGGTTGTAATTTGGCTGATTCACATAACTTAAACAGACTAGACTACAAGAATTAGATTATACTTTTGCAATAACTAAATCTCCTGCTATATTTTTATTCGAAATTGTGGTAATTTGTTTAATTTATGTGAATCACAGCCGAATTACAGTCAATGCTAGACGAGCTAGTTCGACGCGCTGCACTTTTTCGTTTGTGTCCTCATGGCCGGTGTTGGTCGTGTGATGTTGTTCTCCATTTTACGTCGTGTGTAGCTTCTCAGACTTCGTGACAAATAGTTGTTGCGTGGATTAAAAAATGAGATGAGCAGTTGTTTCGAGAAAGGTTTCTAGTTTCCGAAGAGGTATGATTTTTTATTATTTGCCAGTAAACTCCACAAAATATCGTCCGCTGAAGCTGAGATATGTCATTTCGAAACGTTTTTGTTGTAGTCAGAAAATTTGGTCTGTTTTGACATTTCAACCCAGACGTGACCAATAATGCAAAGGTGTAGGTCAACAATGACCGTGTTGGCGAAGAAACAAAAGAAGTGTTTGCATTTGAATCGTATCGTGCATCACAACCTAATTTATCTCTTGTATCTCTTTCCTAATGCTCGCTATCACTCGAATGCTCATGACTCTTTTGTTCAACAAAGAAAATCAGATGCCATCAACCGTTTTTGTGAAAACCATCATCGTTCATAGAGAATAATTCTACAGCAGAACCAGATTCAATTTTGAAGCCTTGAAATTTTTCAAGCAGAAAGATAAACTAATCAGCCACACCTCACCCAGCAAGTCATGACTCCCAAGGCTAAATGCTTATCATAAGTTGATGGCTCAGATGCTCCATCAAACCAGACTTTTTAGACAGATCCATTATCCTGTATCAAAACAAGATGACGCACACCTACGTCGCTTCGAACATGCCTCCTCAGGAGTTTGACCCAGGATAAGTGTTGTCGTCAATGCCACAGGGTCTAGGCACACAATACTCTTAAATTGCAGGAACACTCACGCCACCTGGTGAGCATTCCCACATGTAAGAGTATCGTGTCTGTAGCCCCTGTGGGTCAAACTCGTAAAGAGGCATGTTCGAAGTGAGGTAGGTATGCGTCCTCTTGTTTTGAGACAGGATAATGGATCTGTCTAAAAAAAAATCTGGTGTGATGGAGCAGCTGAGCCATCTACTTACAAGAGACATTTAGCCTCTGGAGTCATGACTTGCGGGGTTGATAAGGTGTGACTCTTTAGTTTATCTTTCTGCTTGAAAATGGCCAAGGCTTCAAGGTTGAATCTCGTTCTGCTGTGGGATTCTTTATGCAGGACGATGGTTTTACTAAAAGCAGTTGATGGCATCTGGTTTTCTTTGTTGAACAAAAGATTTGTGAGCTTTTTTTTGTATTTTATATCTGAGCTATAGCCAGAAATGTATTGCTTGAGAGTCTGTTAACGGTACCTATGTAGGATTGTTGGCAGTTGCCAAACGGAATATTGTACACCCAATCTTTAGTGAGAAAAATGTTGTTTGAGCATGAACAGTTTTGCAACATAAGACGAAAGGTGGTAGATTTATTGCACAGTATTTCAAGTTCAAGGATCTTTGAAGGTGTGTGATGTCTTTTGAGGGGTGAACACACGTTGTCTTTTCTATACTCTGGTCAACTTTTTTAAACCTCACAATATTCTTACAACTTCTTACAATCTTCTTTAAAATGTTCGTGCAATTAGTGAAGAAAATATCAAGGCTACTTTATGATTCTCACATTTTCAACCATAGATATAATTCAATTCATTTACAATTATTTAAAACTATGCCAATGGTTTAAAAAAATATAAATTAGACTTAGTCTCTGTATAGGCTTCAATAATAGAGTTTAGCATAGAGATAAAAATTGATGAATTATCAGTTGTCTTAATTACATCTTTCACGACGATGTCATAACTTCCACTAGAGTTTTTATGATCAATACGTTTAATATGATAGCAGAAACCTCGCAAGGCGCATTTCTAAAAATCGTCATGGCAATCTATGCTAGCGCTGCTTGATATCTTTTTGTAACTGAAGGAGGTGTTTTACTTTGACTGAAATGGTTTACCTAAACTTGGAACAATTCTAGACAAACAGTTATCTTTGTTACTAAAGGATTAACTTGAGTCATATCTGAAATCCTTCATGTTTAATCCAAATTTTTTTTGGGTCTGTCCAAAAAACACTGAATGAATAATTCAAAAGAAAATACCTGTGGTAATTGATCAATTTATGGCAAATTAAACTGAAATCTGACACGTTGCCTGAAAGCCCAAAAAATATTATTCTGCTACAATTTGCCATAAATCGATCAAATATTTTTTTGTTCTTTCAGGCAACGTGTCAGACCAATGCGCAACCAATATTTGGTAATTTTGTGTTTGATTTACACAATCAATGCGTAAACATCCATAAGTGGATAATTTTAATGTTATCTTGAAGAGTGTTATGTACTTCTCGTCCAATGTCTTACGTAACACCTTCTTTTAAGCAGTACCAGTTCATCAAGCAGGTGTCAGGTGTTATATGAGGCTAATTACTGTCTTAGTAAATTCGTCTGGCAAAGCATCAGTACCTGATCATTTCGCCAAAACTCATGTTGGTGCCTTCCTATGGCTGGCATTACTGAGTAGAGTGGAGTGTAAAAATCTTTTTTTTTTTTTGGGGTGGGGGGGAGGAATTCCTCATTGTCAGTGTGTGGAAAAGTTTCTCTTTGGAATCACTATCACACACCAAAAATTTCACCGGCCTTCAAGTTTAACATTGCACAGCAGTGGGCGGGATGGTAAAGTAGGTAAAAATGATGATTTGACTGTTTTAAAATATAATTTTGAAGATTATCTCATTCGAAAACCTCAGAAACTACATTAACATGCTGCAACTGCAAAGAATTTTACTTTTCTTAAGAACTGTGGGAATAATTAGGCATCGTAAATTGGTCAAGATGGCGTTTTAGGCAATTTTAACCCATACTACTACTTACACTAATGTTCAGAAAAATTTTTATTAGGCTATTACGGCTACCTTTCTTAGTCTCTAAGTGTTTCAAATGAGATAATATTAAAATTAAATTTAAAACCAGTCAACTCATCATTTTTGCCTTTTTCGTCATTTCGCCCATCGTCATACAATGTTAAACTTGAAGGCCTTGGGGCATCTCAAGACATCACGCCAGAGTGATACATTTTTTCCTGTGATAGCGCTGCCCAAAAGCAAGTTTTGCACAGCCTGCCAATGAGGAATTCCAAAAAATGCCCTAACATACTTCATTAATTAGTGAGTAATAGAGTTCATCAACATACCATGCTGGTTCGCACAGCACCATCGCCCACTTGCTATCGTCACACAACACACCTTCTTATTGCCCGTACAGTCCGCACTACTTGCACAATTAGTGCACTGTGGCAATTGAACTGGACCTGTAAAAATTCATTTCATTAATTGTGCTTCATGCTGGAGCCTACTAAATGATATACTTTAATAATGCATGTGAAACAAAAACTAAGACAAAACGTGAAAGAAACGTGAAATTAATTACATACATTCACATTTTACAAGGCTAGATAACCATTCACAATCGTAATCACTTTAAACAAAGTTCAATATTAGTCGTTTTACATTCACTAGGCTGCTTCAGTTAGTCATAAAATTGACAGCAAATGCCAGTTACATAACTTAAGTTAAAAAAAAATATTTTTGCCACACATACTAGAAACACTAAACGTGTTTTCAATGGCAAAGTTATTTTATTTTCAAGTTTAAGTTACAAAACAACATTCTATATATTTTCAGGTGGAGCAAGTACTACACTAGCACTGAAACTTTTGTTTTCTTCAGAAATTTGTTTGACTACCAAGTTCCTAGAAAAGAGGTGAAGGCATTGTGGAAGTAGTGCCCGAATGCAACGTCACTTGTCTTTCAACATTGTTCGCCTGCCTTTCAATAATATCACCTGCCATTGAATTCCTACCCGATATAAGTGATGAATCAATTTTTAAATTGAACCACAGAAAACAAAAAGTGTGAGGAAAGCCAAAGATTACAGTTAGTGTCTGTGTAGCACAAAATTCTATGATGGTCAAGGGTGAGCATCGTTACGAATCCCAGCACATAGCTATGATGTATTAAAGTTTTGGTGTGTACTGGAAAACTGTAGGTAAAAAGACTCCTGACATCTGCTGTCAGTTGCTTAATTTCTTAAACCGACTTGCGAGTCAGCTGTATAACTTCATGGAAGACTGGTGACATCTTTGCATAACCACGATTAGTACTGATGAACTTGGACAATATGTGGTATGAGGTTGCTGTGGGTAGAAACAACAAATCAATTACGTGTATTTCCTTGCTCTTCTTTGACTAATCCAATAAGACAGCTAATTTTTGGCCAGATGAAAATATTTTCGGTCAATTTCCGCTAACTTTGTTTTCGACTAACTTGTGACACATACCGCTTATACGTGTTTCTGGATTGCCTCTTGAAGCTGTTTTAATTAATGTATTAATAATAAAATTAATTTAAAAAAAAAGTTGAGACCTTTTTATGTCGTAATTAAGTTAATATTTTCTAATACGATAATGACTACAATAAAAGACTGAGCCTAACTTAATTTTGTAAACATAGAGAAATAATGCGAAGGTTTACTGCACTGAACTATTATAATGTACCCCAGTCCTCATGGACTCGCCCCAATATCAGTGGCATAGTTGGGTCAAAAGGCATGGGTGTACAAGCATTTCAGGACCCAATGTGATAATCTTAGGACTTTTTTTTGGGTTTTAGTTCTTAACTCTTTACATATGTATAATTGTCCCAAATGATACCCGAAAATATTGTGCTCATTACAAAATGTTTTAATTTCCTTTCTTTATCTAACTGACCTCTTCGGTCGAATGCCCACTGCAGCCACCCCTTAACCCCCAGCAAAAATTGATCATGGTCAGCCATGGTTAAACACGGGTAGTTCATGGGTAAACCTGGTTAAACCATGGGTGGTCCCAATTTACACTTGGTTAAACCTCGTTCAAAACCATGGTCACTAGTTACCATGGTAACAGGAGACTTTCACCATGTTTCAATCCTTGGAAAACAATGGTTGGTCCCAATTTACCATTGGTTTAACAATGGCAAACCATGATCATAAACAGTGGTTTAACCTTGGAACATTTTTGCTGAGGTGGGTACAACCCACACCCGTTACTTCTGCCCATGCGAAACATGCTAATTCAGCAACAACTTTTTTTTAACTCATCAACATCAATAAAAAGAAAAAAAACGTTGACTTAAGACTAGGATTGACCCGTACATTCTGTGTGGTTTAATCCATACCATGACGATCACTGTAAGCCCAAGTCACTACGTTTAGGTTACATGACAGCTCCGTCTATACCCTAAAAAAGTTATTTACATAACTCTTCAACTAAGCAAACCCTACTTAGAAAATAATAATTTTAAGCATTAACACTTTTCTATTAAAAATTCATGTTATAATTATTAATTGCAGACACTGAATTCGTCAAATAAAAACGAAAAGAAATATTTTATTTTTGTTT
>JAHWFP010252461.1:0-15021 GCA_023313725.1 Lithobius niger | reverse complement strand
GAACAAGCTCGCAGACAAAACGGCTAAATTCTGAACAAGCTCGTTGCCAAAACGGCTCATTGTGAAACAGCCTGTAGACATAACGACTCAATTTGAACAAGCTCTAGATATAACAGCTTAGTATGAACAAGCTCATAGACAGAACGTCTCAATTTGAACAAGCTCGTAGACAAAACGGCTCAATTTGAACAAGCTCGTAGACAAAAAGGCTCAGTTTGAATAAGGTCGTAGACAAAACGGCTCAATTCAGAACAAGCTCGTAGACAAAAGGCTCAATTTTAGCAAGTTCTTAGACATAACGGCTCAATTCTGAACCTACCAGACGTGTTAGAAAGAGAAAGAAGTCTGGTAAGTGAAGGAGGCGCAAATCAGACAATTCGAACGGGGAATTCGATCAGAGTAAATCCCATAGCCGCCGTTTTAAAAAGAGAACTATCTCTGTATTATACCCAAAAGGGGAAAAAATGTTTGAATTGTGTCTTAAAAGGGTGTTTTATTTTATATATCCTCTTCTGTGTACCATACCCACATACCAGCAAGTACTGAAGATTTTTTCTTGTTACTCTGTTTGGTGAGTGATTTATTTTAAAAGCCACTGATGGATAATTTATTTTGTTGTATTCTTGTAGGTCCGAAGTGACCTCGGGGGTCTCGGCAACTAGAAACATAGATACCTCTGGTAAGTTATTTACTGCATTTTCTTCTTGAATAGAATTAGGCGTTGCATGGTATGAGATATTTGTTACGGAGAGGAATAGTTTAGTCATGTGTATACTCCGGTCTCAAAAGCGGACTAAAAGTGTTCACAGTCGGAAATCGCCATATATTCACCCACCAAACATGAGCAATTCTTTTTCCACACATCCAGGGCCGTACTACAGTCCGGCCATATCTTGAATGAAAAATAGCACACAAGATTGGGTTGGACAATAGAGCAGTGACACGACATAGTATTATTGTATATAACTGTATACTGGAGCCTTAATGGGTTAGCTGCAAGGGGCACTGCAGAGAGAAACAGAAGGGCGTCATACTGAAGCCGATGCTGTGAAGAGTGATTTCTTAGACCTAAAACGCGCGATTTTTGTTGTTGGAGAAAACAACGTTATTTTAAGTCTAAGAAATCCGCTCTTCCATTGTTTTTCCCTCCGTTTTTATGTAGTGCACCTTGTAGTTATGCCCTCCAAAACCCATACTGGTGCCAATATGGTGCCAATATGGCGGCAAATGTCACTGCTATACGGCCGCCGAAAGCTCCACTGAAGCGATTGAATTGTTCTGTTGCTGCATTCTGTCAACCGAGGGCGACACTCACCATACAATTACTAACGTTCCTTTCCCTGCAACACTTTTTGGATACACGAACGTGTCAATTTTTTTTGGCAAGCGCAGAGAAATAGCTTAACTGTCGCTGAGTGATAACTTTAAAAACTATTTTAAAATACTTTCATACACAATAAAAATTTGCCACGCAAATTAAAAAATTAAAAATTATTATTTTGAAAACCGCCACTTGGTTGTCAATAGATGTCGCGTCTGTCCCTACAAAGATGCGATTTGCTTGGCCAATTCCCGCGAACACACTTTGAAGAAATGGGCCAGTCGTGGCCACCATTTTGTCTAACCCGCTAATATCATGGGCCGGATATTTTACTGGCCATGGCACATCTCAAAAGCACATCAAAATTGTTCTTTGCATTCTGGGAAGAATAAGTGGCGGTCAATCCATTGCATTCTCCTGTTTAGACATCGTCTTCGAATTCGGTACAGTTTAAAACTGCTCGAACGGCGTAATGACGTTGTATAGAGCTGTGACGTTCCGTGTTGTGCCGCAGAGCGTTATTCCAAGCGTAACTTGACCTCATGAAAGGCCCGTAAACAGAGGATGGGTGGGACCAGTAGATATTGACGAGTAGACCAGTAGATAATGACGCTTTTCGATACCCAGCACCGTACGAGAGGAAATAGCCGTGCATGATAAATAAAGTATAGGCCATGCTCTAGATGACTGTTGGATGAAGAATTGGGTTGCATATCTTCGTCCTGCTGCTGAAGATTTTATTAAGGGTCGGAACGATTGAAGAAGTAGGGGAGACTTGGCCCGTTGGTCTACCAGGGTGGGTTGATTATTAGTTTCGGTTGTATTTTCACGTGGCATTAGCCGTGTTAGTGCGTACTTGCCAAACTTCAACGATAACATCCATATCCTACCTAGGACTCTGCGAAAATCGAAAGTTCGATTTTATTACGTTGTCCAAATCGAATCGAATCCGTCCAAATCAAAACCGATTAACAAGATTCCCAACGAATAACAAAATTCCCATCGAGTAACGAAATGATTTATTTTCGATTTTATGAAATTTGTTCAATAAATGAATTTTTATTTCACATAAAAATTGAAATCAAGTAAAACATTAACTTTTGTCAAAATGTGTAATGACTTCGTTTTATGTGTCAAATATGTACGGTACCATGTTAATCATTGCTAAAATAGTGTAGCCATTGCCCTAAAATTACAATAGTAAGATCTCGTTTTAGACTCCACTGTAAGTTTAACAATCAACTAAGGGGCAATAATTGGCCAAACTTGTACAATACATGTAGTTAATTTTAATCATATCAAAAACCAAAACTGGTAAAAGGGTCCGCCAAGTTCCGAATGGTTCGGCCCTTCAAAGGAGTGATATCAACACACCAAAACATTCGCCAAGGTAATCGCACCGCTTAATAGTTCGAAGGTTAAATGATAACTAGGACATTGCTACTTTCGGTAGTAATGTTCAAGTTCCATCTAACGTCCAAAGTATTATTCGGTGCGATTAAGTTGGCGAAAATTTTGGTGTGTTGATATCACTCCTTTGAAGGGCCGAACCATTCGGAACTTGGCGGCCCCTTTTACCAGTTTTGGTTTTTGATATGATATCAGTCCTTTTTTTTTAAATTGTGTATTGACTCAACTCCACTACCGTGCAGATGTGTAATAAAGTAGCACGTCAACAAGAAATTGGTTTTCAACAATTTGCTGCTACCTTTTGCCTAAAGGTCGAACCATTCTCAACTTGGTCACCTCTTTATAGGATTTTGGTTTGGTTTTAATTTTGTTGTAACTTGTTTTATTTCGTTAGTTTTGGTGTGTTGATATCACTCCTCTGAAGGGCCGAACCACTCTCAACTTGGTGCCTCTTCACCAGTTTTTGGCTTTGTTTATTTTGCTTTGTTTTTTATAGTCGGTTTATTTTTCGTGAATTGGACGTGAATGCAATTTCTTTGGCAACGATGTTTAGATTTATCGTGCACTAGTGTGTGTCTAGACACGTACGTCAGTATACACGTTGTCATTGTCCGAACTTTGACTGTCCAATGAGAGACGATGCCGACAATACTCACAATGGTTATAACAATATGTTCGTACTTACGCGCCATCCCACACCATCCTCGTTACACCCCTAGGCTCCAAACCGTAAAAGATACGCAGTTCGTATCGTACTGCAGCCATTCGTCCAATTTCATAGCTGGAAGCATTCCCGTTATCTCGGTATCGATGAATAATAACCTTATGGAACTTAACATGGGGATGAGCGGACTAGAATTATCTAGCTAGCTAGTTACACATTGTCAACGTTATTGAGGGTCAGATTTTGCATTGAAAGCAGCTTAGCTGGCATTCCTACACGAGTTAATTTTTGTCAGGTGGGTCATTGCTCATGATTGCAACACAATTTAAGCTTTTGTACCGCATTATTATTTTTCCTCAAGTACCTGAAATGTGCCCAACTATGCTTCAAGATATAAGACACTGACGCTATGGCGCCGCGCTACAATGGTTTACAACCTTGACAATTGAATTGATGTGATGTTTGTTGTGATGATTGTTGCGTAACTTGGTGCGACACACTAGCGTGTGTCTAGATAAATAAAATCTAAGGATGGTGCTATTCAAAAGGGGAAGGTGGAAGCTTGCTTTCTAGCTTAGTATTAATACCAAAATTTAGTTTTACGCAATGAGTGAACGCACAATTCAAAGTTTAGTTTGCCAAGTATTGAAGTAACATTAATTTACAAGCATTTCATTACTGAAACTTGATAATTTTTTCAAAGACTAGTCCTAATTTATCGAAAAAGAAAAAAATACAACTTCGAAATCGAATAATAATCGAAATCGCGGTGGTCTTCCCCAAAATCAATCGAATCGAACCCAAAATATTAAAACCGCACACCCCTAATCCTACCAGATAACGGGTTTAGCACCACGGTCGCCCCTTGTGTCACGGCGTCCCAAAGAAAGGACTACAAGACGGGCGAAAAGGTAAGTCCCCAAGCGCACTGCGAGCTTTGTGGGGGTACTATGGGGATCCCGAGCAGAGCGAGTCGATAAATGTTTAGTGACTGTAGTGATCTGAAATTCTTTGGTTCGAATCCAAGTCGTGTCATCGACTGTACATTTTTGGTAGCAGAGTGCATGGTTGATATCCAAGATGGTTACAAAAACAACGGCAGCCGTCGATTAAAGCCGCCCCCTCCAGGAAGACGAGCCGCTCATAAAATACTTGCAGGACTCAAGGTACACCGCGCGCACAATAGCTATATCTGGGGCACGATTGTTTACTGTTGTGCTTATGTTTCGTTTATGCCTGCACTTGGCCACTTAACATGTCCTGCATATTGGCCACTTAACATGTCCTTACGTGGAAGACAGTTTGATATTTTCAGGCATATGAGGGAAAAAAACTGAGACATAAACGACTGAAACGCATTTGACAAGAGGAACTGTGCAGTTTGTAAACGTAAAAGTTGGGATTAGTAAAACAGGCGCGAACATCGTTGATGTTATTTTCCAAGTGTTATAATTTTACTCAAAAAAAAATGTGCCGCCTAGTGCATTAGGATATTTTCTTTAACATCCATTAGCACAAACACTAACATTTTATAGAATTTAAAGGGTAAATAAAGAAATTTCCATTTGTATATCACAAAAGGTATTTTAACACTCTAAATACAAAAGGAACAATTTAAAAACCGTTCCGAATTTAATATATACCAAGCGCAAATGCACTTCACTTTATGACCAAATTTCTGCAGCGACGGCGGGAGACTTTAGGAAACATCTTTGTGGCTAAAGTTACAGGCGTGTAACTTTTCCTGTTATCTTGGAACGATATCAACTATGCATACACCATTTAATGTTTAACGACTGACGACCGGCTGCAATGAGGAAGTAAAATTCCAAGAAACTAAAAAATTCAGTTGTTTCAGTTCAGCGTGAGTCAAAACAGGTCGAGGTGGGCGGGGACCATTCGCGACACATTTTTTAATAACACTCCTATTATGGGACATTTTTACGCACGAGCTGTTGGTCGCTTTCGCGTGCATGACGCTATCCATTTGGCCAAATGGAAAATTGCATTTAATTGCCCGCTCTGAATGCTAATTGTCGCGCGCGCATGGCTTTTTACTTTGAAGATATTTAGCCGCCTTTTGCAAGCGGGTGAGCCCCGCTGTCGTTGGCTACGTTGTAAACGTTTGCATGGTAGCGAAATGGCAGTTTGTTCCGTAAAACCACAGTTGATGTGGTTGGTAACTGCGCAGTGGTAGCATTGGTTTGCCATACCGTAATCCCTGGCGGTGTGGTAATTCCACTTTACGTGAATGCAGGGAACGGGGAAGGTATACTCGCCAACAAATTTCGCAAACTTGGAGCAACAAAATATGTACGACTTTAGACGTGGAATTTTACAGCTAATGCTGGTAGGTCAGCGTTGACTTGCTAACGCGGCTCTTTTCCTAAGGTTGGGTGGTGAGGGTCAGACGTATTAAATTCAGAAAGACACTCAGTTCTATTTATGATGGCCTCTGTCTAAAAGGTGCTTTCTTTCTCGATGGTTTTGGTCTTAATTTGTTCTTCTTGGCTTTTCTCTGTGACATGGTTTTGTTACACTCGGTGGCTAATGCAGTTTTCCCTGGGAAGACGTTAGGTTCTTTTTATACAAACACTGTTGTTTGGATCGTGTTTTTTTTTTTGTTTTTGTTTGTTAATTATTAGCTTTTTTTTAGCCTAATATCATCAGAAGCAAACTAATGCTGTTATATGTAAATAGGCTTAATTGTAAACTTTGCTGGACGTTTTAGAAGCAGAAAGAATTATTGGAAGGGGAGAAGCAAACCCGAGGAGTAAAACCAGAAAACATTCCTTCACGGTGCCCAGACGTTGCCCAGAATAGCTGATGTTAGTCTCTAACAGTACCTTGGCTGGAACTGACTTTGCCAGGGTCTTCTTTCCAGTCATCGACAAGCAGTGTCGTGCACGGAGGGGGGGGAATGGGGTGGGCGGGGGGGGGGGGCAATGCTCCTGCACTTTTCGGAAAATGCCCTCATTTTTGTGAAAAAAAAAAATTTTTCTTTTTGTGGCGCAGAGGTGCATGAGAAAGGGCCCAAAGGCGTAAAAAAGCCAAAAAGGCTACGAGTGGGGCATAAAAGGGCAAACAGACAATAAAACTCAAGAAAAAAGGACCCACTATAAAAAAAAATGCCCACTAAAACTAATTATGCCGTTTACTAAAAGTTGCCCTCTCGGAGGGTTGTGCGCGCTACTGTCGACAAGATCACCTTCTTTTCCAAGCAGCTGAATTCTTACGACGATTAACCCCGTCCAAAAACAAAATAATTAATTCATGTCTGTCTCCATAAACCACCATGGCGTTTTTATGTTGACATTCACTCTTTTTTAAGTCTAACCGAGTTGTAGATACAGCCGAAAATTAATGCAGGTGTATTTTTGTGCTGTTGTGGGTTCATTCGTCCTTTTGGAGTAACCTATACCACTCCAAACGTACGCATCCAAAGAGAGCTTTTTTTTAAAAAAAAGTTCTCTCTCTGTGCTTGGTCTGTGACGTATTCGATCTCTGATCTTCTTGGCTCGTAGGCCAAGCCTTAACAATTCGACTGTGCTTTCCCTGCTTCACTTGGGTTTCTAGGATGAAGCTTGCTTTTAGCCGAATGGACTTATTTTGTCTTCTTGCGTAGGCTATCCATCTTGGTTTGGAATAAAGGGGTTACGCTGTTGTAGGGAATATTATACGAATCAAATCTCAAGCCATGACCTTTTCAGCACAGTGAGCAAAAACCGAGTAGATAGAACCTTGGCCTCCAAGCTAACATAACACGATATAGAATTGCGTGTTCAATTCATGGACTTAATGGGACCCTTAAAAACCGACCTCCACTGCCTTTCTTCAGGAGGAATTCTTTGTTATCAAGGTGGATTCATTTGACAAGTGTCGTTGCCGATAGACGTTGCCATGGCAACAACACTTTCGCCATCTTGCCAAGGTTCACAGCTGCCTTCAAACAACACAAGCTCAGAGGAGCCAGAGTAACTCTTAAGAGGTTTACGTTCAATGCCACCAGTATTGGACAATGCTCGAGGTAATTTGCCGTGGCTCACCACAGATAAATGGCCTAGATTCAGCAGCTTACTTATTTGGTTTACTTTTTACCCTCCCCTAGCCTACTTCCCACTTGGCTAAATTGTGACTGGACTACAACTTCGATCAACGTGGTAATAAAAATATGCTATGTTGGCTACATAAAATGTCGATTATTAACTGTTACCGCTGTTACTTGCGCTTAAAAAAATTGGTTTTACTGGTGGTGGAATTCTGAATAATCAAAAATTATAATATTGTATGGTTAGGAGAGAGACAGAGAAAGAGGGGGAGAGAGAAAGAAAAGAGAGCGAGAGAAAGAGGGAGAGAAAGAGAGAGGGAGAGAGAAAGGAAAGAGAGCAAGAGAAAGAGAGAGGGAGAGAAGGAGGGAGCGCGAGAAAGGAGAGAGAGAGATGGAGAGAGAGTAGAAGAGAAGAAAGGAGAGAGGGAGAGAAACAGAAAGAGAGATAGAAAGGTGGAGAGAGGGTGAAGACGAGAGAGAGGGAGGGAGAGTAACTAAAAGAGACCGGGAGAGAGAGAAAGGAGCGAGACAGAAAGGAAAGAGGGAGCAAGAGAGACAGAGACATAGAAGGAGAAAGATGGAGAAAGGGCGAAGAAGAGACAGAGGGAGAGAGAAAAAGAGAGAGATAGATAGAACAAGCTATCTGTCTCTCGGTTGTTACAAGTGTGTTTGGAGCGGTAAAGCCATAAAGGTATAAAAAGCCGCCATGTGGATATGACTAATTAGTATAAAATGCATGGGTGATAATAAACGGAAGTGCACGTTTTGGTGATAATAAACAGAAGTGGTTTAAACAAAAAAACTGCCGCGAGCTTCACATCCAATTCCGTTAGACTTCACAAAACTCAAAGTGTTTTACTCTAACCGTTCCAAAACATTTCGGGAACCTTGTGACTTTCCTTGTAACTTTTTCTTATGCCATATTTAAATCTAAAAAAACAAAAAACAAAAACACCTGGAATCGAATGGAACTGAACCGTGAGTATCAACTGTTAAAACTTGGGAAAAAACGGGAGCCCGTACCCGAACAGGAACCGAACTGCAAGCCAATACCCAGGCACGAACCTGATCCTAAACCGAACCGAAAAAAATATCGGTTTGTTGTTTATTTAATAGCTCCCCTTCTACTAGGGCTATGAGTCTGAAATTTGTTGGACGACAAGCGGGTATGTTTGCGGTTCAGCGAGATGCTAGGTAACAGACAACATATAGTCAATACTTTTTTTGAAACAACAGATTTAATTAGGCTGATAGTTTAAATTTGTTATTTGCTAAAAATATTATGTTAGTTTGTGAGTAACTAAAAAGAAAAAGACAATAATTTTTTGTGTCGGTTAGAACCGAACCACAATCCCTTTTTTCTCACAAAACTTGAACTGAACGGAAACACTATTCAGAGCTGAGCCGGAACCCGAACCGGAACCCAGTTTTTTTGCAATTCGACTTCCTGCTTGTTTCTGTATCGTATAACATTTTTTTGGGCAACAGAAATAAGGTCCATAAATTTCCCATCGTGTCAGTACTAAAACTAAGGGTATCAAACCAATTACTGTAAAGTTGTTTTCCACTGCATAATGAAACCGGAATACCGGAGGCCTGACAGAAAGCAATTGGACGGCCTCATTGTGAAGGAGAGTTATTGATGAAGTTTACCGCTGGATCATGACCGCCTAATAAGGCGTGTCGGTTCCGTAAGGCTCTCTTAATGAGGGGCAGCAGGTGGTGACGAAATCGCTCCTGGCAAACGGATGATAAGTTACTAAAGACAGCCAGGGAGAAAACGTTAATCGTTTGCTTAATGGACCGTGCTACAATCGCTAGCCAATGGAGTGTCGGAGAATGCAAATGTTGAGGACTTTTGACCAATAAGAGACGTTCAGGAGAAAATAAGAATCAGGTGGTAACCATTCGTGAGAAATAAGTAGTGACGGAGATGTGACTGATGTGCCAATCGAAAATAAAAACAATTGGAACGCCAAAAAATGGGTCTTGATTCGTAGACATGTATAGAAATTAAGATCTTTAAAATAGGGCAAAATTGGAGCTCCAAAGTCTTAGATACGCAACAAATCGAAAGCGTCAACAAAGTACAAATTGGGAATCCCAATGATAGGTCTTGATTGGTAGGCATGCACAAAAATTAACTAGGGCGTCATCAGGTATACTGTCGACAAAATAGACCGAAGCGATTGCAAATGAGCTGTGTTGCATTGGATACAGCGTTGTGACTTATCTTTTTGGTTGCTTCATCGCATCGTGTTTCTTTGTCCATTTGCTTTCATAGCACGTCCCTGGATGGCAGTGACGGCGGTTTCCGACTAATGGTGACCAAATAGGTAAGCAAATCACACCACCTGTGCATTTTGTCATCTGGATTATTCCCCAACAACATGTCATATTTTAAATTAGCTTTTGTAAAACCAGGGTGTAAAGGCATTCAGAAAAATGCAAAACTGGAACTTCAAAAGATAGGTCTTGATTCGTAGGCATGCACAAAATTCAAGAGGTCTTGATTCGTAGGCATGCACAAAATTCGAAAGCGTAAAAAAAAGTGCAAAGCTGGGGCTCCAAATGAGGGTGAGACTCTCCACTTTCTCTCAGTTGGTTTTCTTACCAGCTGGACGCTTCTGGCGGAGATCCGGCTTCCGATCTACTGAGCGACGCTCGGCAGGAGGATTTTTTGCAATAAAACCCCATTTTTTCACGCGCTTCAACCCGCCTCGCCTCCCAGGCATGCAAGCAAGGAAAATCCCTGGTAAAAGATATGGTCTTGATTCGTGGCCATGCACAAAAATCGAAAGTGTGAACAAAAAAGGTACAAAATTGGGGCGCCAAAGGGTAGGTCTTGATTCGTAGGCATGCACAAAAATCGAAAACATCAATTTCTTCACGAGGAAAAATACGCGCATGCCCACATTGAACCGTGACATTTTGAGGCCGCGAAAAATCGGGAAAGGGCAGACACTCATTGCATGCTGCCTAGTAAACAGTGATGGTTTCGTAGAATTATTCTGTAAGGGACATTTTTGTCTTTCCACGAGTTCGTCAGTCTTGATAAACATAATGTATTACATAGTCTTGTTTCTGAGACAAGTTGACCGGTTAAATTAAATAACTTCGTAATTTTCAGGCTTCAGAATTGGACCACAACACGTTGAAATGGAATAATTATATTAACTCGTAAACACATATTTCAGGAACCGAGTTAAAGGGTTTCCATCGAGGACATTTAAATGATTATTGTATAATTCTTTCAATCAAACAAAGATGGTTGAGTATGGGATGACACGTGCATCCACTTACCTTACAAACCGGCTTCACGCTCCAGTCAGTATACTATTAAGCAAAATTTAGGACGCATTTATGCAACATTTGCATTCTCGCGGCTAGTAGCTAGAAATTATCTGAAATTCCAACATGGCGGTGGTTTTATCTGTGCCAACTCGCAACGAAACGAATGAATAATAGAGTTTAAAAGAGATGGGGAAAAATTGCTTCGTCAGAAGGGATTACTGTCACGAATTATAAGACTGAAAGCATTTGCTCAAACGAGTCGGATTTAGCTAATCCAGGAAGCGTTGTTACCATGGCAACGACACCTTCGCCATCGCGATTAAATTTCAGCTGCGAGAATGCAAAGGCGACTCGTTGCGTAAACGTGTCCTTACCGTTTCAATCCATTTTATGTGGCCACTAAGAGTTAATTAATTGGTTCTCATGACTGGAACTAAAAAAAGATAGGTCTTGATTCGCAGGCATGAAGAAAATTTGAAAACGTAAAACATGCGCAGGCATGTTGTGTTTTTTTTTTTTTATTATTCGCGATTAAGGCCGCCAGAAGTTAATTAAGTGGTTCTCAGGAGCGCGTGCACGGGTTTTTCTTACCGGATTAAAAGTTATTTTTGGGTATTTTCTAAAAAAAATTATCCGATCACGCATCACTTCACGCATCACGATGACCCTATCAGACCTTTGCTCCATTCACATGGTAAAAATAAAAACCCATCTCCCGCATCTGAAAAATCTCAAATGACAAGTAAAAAAAAAAACTTTCTAGTACCACTCCTGAGAACCACTTAACTAATTTTTTAGCGGCCTAGTCAGACGGAGGCGATGGCTTTTTTTTTCTTTTTACCAAACAAAAAAACTGATGTAGCCTATATTTTGTTGTGGATTCCAACATTTATGTTTTAATGATATGTTCATCCACGTTCAGAATCCAAATATTGCTCATTGGATAAAAAATATTTCTTTACATACAAGTTTTTAGTTGTTATGCTTCTGGATGGTGCGTGGATTCGTTGCGAGGCATAATGGGAATGAATAGAACTCGAGCTTGTGCAGTCATTGACTCCAGGAAGTGTTTGGTGAAAATATTTGTCCGTGATCGGAATTTGTTTTTTTACAGTATGGCTTAAAAAAATGTTTCATGCTCAAAGAAAAAAAATCCATGCGTGATCTCTTGCGAACTACTTAATTAACTTTTGGTGACCTAAACAAGCCCAGATTGTTCAGTAAAGTTATTCCGGCTGCTGTTGTGCTGACATTGCGTAACAACGCTTTTATTTTTGCATTTATATTGAAAATTAAGAAGCACTTGGCCTCACAGCTGGGAAGGGTAGCGCATATAAGGACCGGAGCAAAAGTCGGTATATTAAAGATAAAAGCCTATGGTAACGCATAATCAGTAAAAGACTGGTACAGTGGAGCTATGGTTTTATAAGTTTCGTTGGTTGTAGAGACCTGATTCTAATGGCAACCATTACTAGGCCTACTTTCAGACATTGGTTGAAGACGACAAAACTAGGACTGAGCGGTGTTGTTATTTTTTTTTACCCAGGTTTTTTTGTGTGTGACGTACTTTATTGTCGATATCCAAACGTTAGTTAGCACGATAATAATAAATTGCACTATTCGATTTTAGTGTTGAATGTACAACGTTATTCCCTTTAACTCTTTAAGTGCTACGTTAATTTAATATCTCCACAAAATTAGGGGTAACCTGGCCGGAAATCGAACTAGCAACTTGAAGGAGCTCTTTAACGTGAGGCACACGCCTCTACCAACTCGGCCACGGCCGTCTCTAGAGCAAGGCCCGCTGAGATAGTAGCTGCGCTCCACTCCAGGCCCGTCAGCTTGCTTCTGTTTAGTGACAGACACGCTGAATCATCCAGTACCGTACGGATTGAGACCCAAAGGAATTTGTATCTGGACTAAGTGAATGCGTGAAAAACCCTCAGTACGCCTCAGATCTCGCAATTTGATCGTTACCTTACGTGTTTAAAGTTTAAAGCGTAAATTTTGTTCAGATACCAATCCTCATGCCGTACGGTGTTGGACGACTCCTGGCCTGTCTATCACTAAGCAGAAGCAAGCTGACGGGCCCGGGGTGTAGCGCAGCTACTATCTCAGCGGGCCTTGCTGTAGAGTCGGCTTGTTAAGGGAACCTAGTATTGTTGTCATTTTTCCATTGTTGCCCATCTCGCGCATAGTTTGGACTCTGTTTTTAATACTTAAACCTGTGCTTGTGTTTGGCTTGAGTTTGTTCGAGCGTAGCACTAAAAAGTTAAGCAAGCTTTACAGTTTGCAAACACCTATCAATAGCACAAAAAAGGTACTGCATTCCTGTTACGGAAACTATTCTGTTTGAAAGGATGCTTTTAAAAACAAGGAAATTGCTGGGTTGGAGTTGGAATGCATTCTGTTGCTAAATAGTTTCTATATGAAATGAAAACGACCGACCTGTCTCGGAATATTTGTAGATGAGAACACCCAGCCCAAAATACCCAACCCAGGTGCGAAGGTCTGGTGCAACACGGTTGGTGAACAGGCTTGCCCGTCAATATCCTGCTTTAGGTGATAGATAGGCAACCAGGTAGAGAGAATTTGGAGGTTAGGGTTGGCTTTGGGATTGAACTGAAGCGAGCATTTCTTCCCCGTGCTGCCTTGGAACCGACTTTCGACCTTGGTCGCGGTGTGAATCATTATAAGTGTACCATATCCCGCACCCCTAAACAGGCTGTGAGGATTATTAGGTGGGATAAATCCAATGAGTATATAAAATAAAAAGTAAGATAAGCACCAAAATTCATATAGAATAAAAAAGCCAGCAAGCGTACATGTATACACAATAAAATGTGACGTTTCGGGATGGTTAAATCCCTTTGTCTAGCAAAGCAACATTTTTTTCAACAGTCAACATAATAGGTGCACTTGAATGGTTTTTCCATTTCATACCAACAACGAAAGAGAAAATAAACAAGTTGAATCAAATTAAATTGCAACGTAACCTCTTCATCGTAGATGCTAACACACATGCCCTCACTTCTCTCTCCGAATGCAGGGAAGACGACATGGGACAGTCTGGGGGCCAGCCATTTATGGTGGCTATCCCTGGCCGGCGAAATTGGAAATTCCAAGTTGTGCAAAAAATAGATCTATTCTGAAATCTGTTCATTAGTAGATAACGTTACTAAGTTTAACCAAGCTTGAAAATGATTTTCAAACTTGATTAAACTTAGTAACGTTGCCTCCCCCAGTACACAATCATTTATTACCTTCTAATGAACAGATTTCAGATTTCGATTAAACTTAGAAACGTTGTGTATTATTACGCAATGCCCTCCTTACCTCCAGTGCATAATAATTTATTAGCTTGTATAAAATTTGTGTAATAATACAACTTTTCTAAGTTTAATCGAAGTCTGAATTATGTACAGGGTGGTCCACAAAAAACTGAGATCCAATATTTTTTGAGTCCAACTTTTCTAGTTAGCACTCTTCAAAACCAGGATAGGACAGAAATCAAATCTAATAAAACGGGATGATTTCAGTCGTCTCTTGGTTCTGAGGGGTGCTAACTAGAAATGTTGGACTAAGAAAATCTTGGGTCGTCAGTTTTTTGTGGACCACCCTGGATTATGAGTGGTAGAGGTAGAGCAGATTCCGGCTGCAGTGGTTACTACATAGCAATAACTCTGCAGCGACCTCTTCTCCTTCAAGAAATGGTAGTGGTAGAGCAGACTCCAGATGCAGAGGTTATATAGTTATACAGTACCTAGTTATAACTCTCTGCAGCACCACCTACTAGAAATCTTATCGGTAAGGCATATTCTAGCTGCATGGTTTACTACATAGTAGAAATGGTAGAGGTAGAGCAAATTCTAGCTACATGGGTTACTATGTACAGGGGAAACAACATAGGACTAACTCTCCACAGCAATCTCTCCCCCTCACAGAAATGGTAGGGTAGAGCACATTCTTGCTATGGGGGAAGCAAAATAGTAATCTCTCACAGCAACCTCTTCCCTTCTCAGAAATGGTAGAGGTAGATCACATTCTTGCTACGGGGAAGCAAAATAGTAATAAGTCTCCACAGCAACCTCTCCCCCTCTCAGAAATGGTAGAGGTAGAGCACATTCTTCCTACGGGGGAAGCAAAATTATAATCTCTCCACAGAACCTCTCCCCCTCTCAGAAATGGTATAGGTAGAGCAGATTCTTGCTACAGGGGAAGCAACATAGTAATAACCCTCCACAGCAACCTCTTCCCCATCAGAAATGGTAGAGGTAGAGCAGA
>JAHWFP010252460.1:0-26272 GCA_023313725.1 Lithobius niger | reverse complement strand
AAAAATCGGCCCTTGTATTGCATGCCTGAATGATTAGAAGTATTTGGTAGATCTAGACAAGTTAGGCAAGTTAGGCAACAAACATCACATCAATTCAATTGTCCAGGTTGTAAACCATTGTAGCGCGACGCTTTAGCGTCAGTGTCTTATATCCTGAAGCAGAGTTGGGCACATTTCAGGTACTTGGATAAAAATAATAATGCGGTACGAACGCTTAATTGTGTTGAAATCGAGAGCAATCACCCACCTGACAAAAATTAACTCGTGTTGGAATGCCAGCTAAGCTGCTTTCAATGCAAAATCTGACCCTCAATAACGTTGAAAATGTGTTATCAAGGACCACGCCAGTGGTACGCCCGCCAAGTTCAATAATTGTCACACTTCATCGTAACTTCATTGCAAGAAAGTCATTATTTAACTCGTGCATTGTTGTTGCATGGCCACTAGCTTTGATACTTTATCTGAAACCAGAGTTGAGCGTATTTCACGATAATGAGGATAAATACCTATGCGGCGAAACAGCTTGAAAATTGTTAGAAGTGGGCAGTCTTTGTGCCCTGACAAGCAATAGTTGTATTTCAATCAAGTACACTACCTGTATCAAGGTGATAAAAGTGCGTGAAGATCGTTGATTTCAGCTGACTACTGACTACTATACATATAACGACTAATTCTGCTCATATAAAATAAATTATGCGACAGATACGAATGAAATTTGGTATTCAGCAGTCTTTTAACTCCAATACGTACCTTTTAAGGTTTGACGTTTGGGGAGGCATTAACTAAAAAGATTGCAATCATTTGTAATGCTATTTTTCTGTATGTTGGGAAAACGCCACCGGTGATCAAAATAAGCATTACTCGTTATTAGTGTTAACGAGTAACAATGCAAACGGACCGCCAGAAATAATCGGCAACACAACATTGTTGATAAAATACACGCGCATGCATGCATGGCTTCGGGCCACTAAGCTAAATCCGCAGTCCGCACTACTTATTGTTGATGGTTGAATGGAAATCAGCAAACGCTTTAATTTATGACTGAAGTCCTCATTCCAGCGAAACTAAAAAAACTTAATATCTCCGTTCGTATTCAATATTTTTCGACCAAACTCGGCCAGATAGTAGATAAATGGGCAGTGGCAACAATAAGACGCCACACAAAAAATACAAAATAACTGATATTTAATACAAAACCCACAATGGTGAAAGAACCCGCCAGGTTTCAGCCAATCAAAGTAGTGATATCAGAGCCAAAAAGGCTGCCACCAAGTTACTACATTAGTTGCCAAGCTAATCCCACCGACTATTACCTCACACGTTAAATCAAAAACTTGACCATTGCTACCGATAGTAGCAATGGTCAGGTTTTTGATTTAACCTTTGATCTAATACTCAGTGGGATTAGCTTGGCACTTTCTGAGTTAAAGAGATGTAGAGACGTCACAATATTTTCATGCAAACGAGAAATCGCAACAATGCTGTATACAACTGGCCATATGCGGGGGCTGGTTTTAGCCCTGCTCTTGGCATTCTAGTTCTATAATAATTGGAGATACTAGGACTGGCCCCCCCCCCCTTATACGGCTGGTTTTGTAGAGCATTGTTGTGATTTCCCGTTTGCATGAAAATACTGTAATTTCCCGTTAGCAGTCCCCCAAGCTTTCATTAGATTTAGTTAGATCCAGGGCCTAGATCCCGTTTGCATGAAAATATTCTGACTGGGAAAAACGTGACGTCGTCAGTAAAGTGCATCTTTGCTGAAAAGACAGTTCGCATTATTACTTATACAGACAAATCAGTTTGAAAGACCACAAACAAACAAACGTAAGATTATGGAGATTCCCACTGCGACTTCAATAGAGAATTACTAGAGAATTACATGTATGTAATTTCCCGTTAGTAGTCGCCTAAGCTTTCATTAGATGTAGTTAGAGCCAGGGGTAAGTGATGCAGAGGCCTAGATCCCGATTGCATGAAAATATTGTGACTGGAAAAACAAATGACGTCATCAGTACCGTGCATCTTTGTTGAAAAGACAGTTAGAATCATTACTTATACAGACAAATCAGTTCTGTATCCCACGGCAGACTTTGGGAATCTTGGTGATCTGGCGACACACAACCAAACAAACAAACAAATATTACGATTTTAGTTATATACATTGGGAAGAGAGAGCAGTGCGTCCGTTGCCATTAAGGATATGATTACGTATTAAGTTAACCTAAAAGGTAAGTTTTTGAGGGTTATTTGGGATGAAAACTGAAATAGTTTTTGCAAAATCTTGCAAAATGAGGAAGGCAGGGGGAGGGGGTAGGGCAATAATTTAACCAACTACCCATCCATATTCAACTACTTATAGCAAAGAAGAGGAAATGAAGTAGAGGGACGGGTTGGAGGATAGGAATGGAAGGGAGAGGGGAGGTAGAAATTGTGACGAAAGGGGAAGGAGAAGAATGGGGACTGGGAGGAAGAGGACAGGGAGATGAGTAAGTAATCTTTCGATTCAATTTCTATCTCCCCTCTCCCTTCCCTTCCTATCCTCCTATCCTTCGTATCCTCCTATGGGAGGAAAGGAGAGTGAGATGATGGAATTCAGGCCACACCAACCGAAAACTGGGAAACAGCCACGAGCGAAACAAAACCCCGGGCGAAGCCGGGTACGACTGCTAGTAATGCAAATAAAGGCCAAAGCTGCTGAAAGAGAGCTGCGGCCCAACCAACTTACAACTGAAGGACTTACACTGAATGAGCGAGCAAAGCTAGCGAAATTCAGTGCGTTTGCAAGGAATACAGAAGACCAACTTGATATGTCAAAGTATCACGAATTCGAAAACAAAAACGAACTCTATTGATGTTTAAGGTAAGATTAAACTAATCTTAAGTCAAAACAGCAAAGGAATAGAAATAAACTTTCCTGTAAGGTTTCAGATACTGCAATGCTGCTGTACTGTTTAGTCCACGTGAAACCCTACTGCTCGAACCATTGTACACATAAATACTTTCAAAGCTTTTGGTACCGAAACAAAGAAGAAGAATGTAAAGCTACACACCCGAATACTTTCTAGGGTACATTTTTCATTGTTCTTCAGTCAAGTCGTTTACTTTCCGTTCATCACCCTGCTGATAATACCTATAACATTTTTCAAGATTTTCATGACTTTCCAGGCATGGAATTCATTATTACTTTCAAAGACATTTCCATGAGGACTTTAAGGACCCTGCAATGTAACCCTGCATTACTTGTAGAGTTGTGCTAAACACAATAAGACGATTAGTTCTTTACCATTTTCCAGCTATATCGTTTAGCCAAGTAGAATGCACCAATCATTAGCAGATCTCTTGTGTGCAAAAGTGAAATTGGTAAAAAAAACATTTGAATAAATGCAGAAGTTAGGTTTCACGTGGAATGAACAGTACAGCAATGCTGCAATACCTGAAACCTTACAGGAAAGTTTATTTGTGTTCCTTTGCTATTTTGACTTCGGATCAGTTAAACCTACTTAAACATCAAACGAGTTCGTTTTTGTTTTCCAATTTTTGTATGTTTACGCATTAAATATTTGAAAGTTGGCCGTTAATTAATTGTAACCTGAATTGTATTGAAACCTTACGTAATAATGCATCAAATAATTGCTGGTTCCCCTTTTCTACTATTTGCAGCGTTTGTCTTTTGGATGGTTCCAATGGTTGAGGCAGTGGCGGATTTAAGGAAATAGCCTGGGGGGGGGGGGGGTGGCAAAGCCCTACAAGGCCCCCTGCCTTCCCGAAATTCTGAGGACTTTTGTTTTTTAGTTGCTGAAACCCAACAACGTTCTTTGTTATTAGTTCTATATTTCACTACTGATGCTTGGGGAATGAAGGCCCCTTTTACGATGAAGGCCCTTTTATGTTGAAGGCCGGGGGGGGGGGGGGGGGGGCTTGCCATCCCCGCCCACCCGTTAAATCCGCCCCTGGGTTGAGGGCAGCTGTAAAGTTTCAGGTGGACATAATACTTCAGCAATATTGAGGAGTCTTACAGGAAAGCTTATTCGTGTTTCTTTGCTGTTTTGACTTTGGTTAAGTTAAACCTTACCTTAAAGTGGCATTATCACCAATTGAGAGCAGGTAGAATCTGGCAACATCTTGCACTACCTAGTACTATCTAGCACTTGCTTGCACCAAGTAAAGGAATGCACAACGCCATTTCTTTTAACGAAACAAACAAGCCATGACCTCCTTAATTATTGAGTGAAAATCTGGTACGTCCTCGTGCACCTGGAAGCAAGCTGTAAATGTTAACAATATTACCACCGCTAGATAGCGACATAGTATTTTCGTTCGCTTTTCAATCGGGGATAGTGTCACTTTAAACATCAAATGAGTTCGTTTTTGTTTTCCTAAACAGCTCCAAGGAGGTTGTCTTGAGTTCAACATGAACATTGCTCTTTTGTTCCGTCAATGTCAAACGAGTAGGAGCTGGAGGATCAAGGTCTTGTGCAATTCGTCACTCTGGGTACAATTTGTGACGTCATCGGGTATAGTAGGTGGAAAATCGCGCTAACGAACTACAGAATCACCAACCGACATGTGTAAAATTGAACAAGAGTTCAACCATGGCCAGTAAACTATCAGGCCCGACCTACAACAATATTGGGGTGGGGGGGGGGGGTTTTACACAAAATGGCCGCCACGAGCGGCCCATTTCATTTCTTCGAGATGTGTTCGGGAATTGGCCAAGCAAATATCATTGGTGAATTTTTGTACCGAGAGTCCCACCATCTATTGCCAAATATCGGCAACTGACAAAAAGTTTAGTACTTCTCTGTCTTAATCAGGGTGGCGTTCAAAAGTTCTTGATGAAACTCCCCGATTTTTCCAGGTAACCCCGACCAATACTGACACTTTTCCCCGTTTTTTTTTTTTTTGGGGGGGGGGTCGAAGGAAAATGCAGTACACGATTAATAAAATGTTTTTCACATTTCACTCAAATCGCAACGACTAAACCGCATTGCTTTGCTAATTAATCAAAAATTGCACTGCTCTAACTGGTATTGGTAAAGAGTAGGATAAGGCCATAATCTGACCAAAACTAGAAACGCCCTTAGGCTCACATTACTTAGGCCTAAGGAGTTTTCGCTCTATCAGAAATGAAACAAAAAGGACATGAAGTTTGAATTGAAATAAAATGAAATTTTTAGAAGTAAAAAATTATATTCGAATTACCTATTATTTCTAGGTGAAAGAGACTTTCCGGAAACTGTTCAAATTCCCTGACTTTCAGTTTATATTTATCAAATTCCCTGATTTTTACCCTGAATTTTCCAGACTTGATAAATTCCCTGAAGTTTCCTGGTTTTCCCAGGTAGAACGTCACCCTGTTAATCACAGTGATCACCCGGAAAATAGCTTACACCAGGAAAAAAATGAACATGTTTGTTTCCGAGGCCCTCGCCGCGTGGAGGCGGCTTGCTTCATCGGATTCTGCTTACACTTACAAATAAATAAATTTCCGTATTTTTGCCACTAAACTATTAAATTTCTCGACTAGAACATAGCTTCTTCAGGAAATAACGACATATTCGTTTTTCCAGAGAGTGTTTCAATGAAGGCAGCAATTTTGTATGGAAGGTATCGCCCTCGGATGACAAAATGCGGCAATAAGACAAATCAGTCTCTTCAGTGGCGCTTTCGGCGGCCATATTGTCCAACCCCGTCCCCTATGCTATTTTTCATCCAAGATCCGGCCAGTGCTGTAGTAGAGTCCTGGTACAACAATATCCACAGCTACTAGGGTGAATAGCCATGTTTTACGGGACCCAGTGAAATCCTTGAAATTAACAACGATCGTAATGTTCTAAACATGACCGTAAAATTCTTGTGGAACAAAAGCTAACATTCCCGCCCATTTGCTGCTATTAGGATGCAGCGGCCGATCCGGAGATCAAGCTGAGGTAATGTAACCAACAGACAAAAAAAAACGAACTTTCAGGCAGCAGATTGGGGACTCTATTAGAAATGTGCCACAGAATCACAACCAGAAAGTGATATGGACGATTTAAACAATGCTAAAAATTAAGTATATTAAAAATTCTCTGAGTAAAGACAACGAAAAACAAAAGTGGATATAGGTTTATGACAAGTTTGGTATTAACGTTGCTTCGCCTACTCTGACTCCCATCTTACCAATGATGCCTCTAATAACAAATTGTAGGTCATTTTCGGCGGCGGCTGGCAAAGTACCACTTTTGGCATCTCCAAGTGGAGAAATGTCCTCGCTATCATCTCGTCCTTTTCTGCACGACACCACTTATGATGTAAGTACGTCAGGAAAGGTGGTTCCGGGGACGTTCATAAAGCTTGATCCACTTTTGGATGATAACGATGATGATGTTAATATCCTTACTATGTGGAAGATCCACACTCAGCTAACGCCGTCTTCCTGCAATCACTGGAAATACTTACCACTTTTAGTGGATGAGGGTCTCCCAAGGAATTGTGGCCAGTCACCGACTTGTTCACAGGAAGAACCAAGAACAGCCAGCCGACAACCCGTAATATCAAAGTGCCCAGGACCAACTAATACTTTCAGCACTGCAACATTGTACCCATCTTTCCAACATCACTCGAGCCTTCAAGATGCACGATTTAACCAAACAGGTGCCCCGTTTAATTCCAGATTAAATCAAACGAAGACACATCCGAAAACATCGCTTGTCAATTTGTCACCAGCGTCATTGTCTCGACCCCTCGTACATCACGTCTCGGCTAAAATCAGTCCGGTAAATTCTCCTCGGAGAAAAAGTAGTAGAGAAGACAAGTTTGGAGCACTGTCGCTGTCCAAAGACAAACATCGTTACTTCTCTGGCAGAAAATCGGGAGCCATTGTGCCAGGAACCTGCAGCCAGTTTGTTCAAACCGACGTTTTGTCAAACTGCAAACAACATCAAAGTTTAAGCGCTAGTTCTCCTCCGCCGTTTAAATCTCGAAAAGAGAATTCAGCTAGCAACCAAAAACCTCAATTTGGCATTGTGAATCTGCAAAACACTGCATTACATGACTATCTTTGCAAGCAAGCTACTGTTGATGAAACATTCTGCAGTGACATATTTATAGTTAGCCAGTCATCATGTCTTATTCAGTCCATCACTGGTATTTCTGAGTCATCTGAACCCAACTACAAACAAACTGAAAACAAAAATGAAGTATTTCAGCATTTCCGTTACAAGCAATGTGCATCGCCAGTGTTACGAATTCCTACTAAGCGCCAAGTTAGGCAAACATTGGCATTGAACCTAATGGGCAAAGCGAAGTTTAATAAAGTCTTCCAGAAATCCAAAATGATGCAAACAGATAACCAAAATTTCGAAAAGTTACAATTTCAACTAAACCAGCCGCAGAAAAATAAAACACTTCCTTTCTCCTTGGTCTTCCGATTTGCTAACTTTGTAGTCAATAAACAGAACCAGCACTTTTGGCTTGATGAAGTTGCACAAAAAAATATTAGGAAGCCAAATTTACTTAAACAGTCTTTGGAAAACCGTCGGTGCAGGATAAGCTACGAAAACCCAGAAAGAATACTTTGTAACACAAACAAGTCTCGCTGGGCAGCAAGATCCGAACAACCATGTGATGGTCAACGAAAGAAGAGATATCACAACTGGAATACAAGCCTTCCCAAAAACACGCTTGCTGGTGAAGCATATGACCCAAAGAATACAAAACTCTGGTATAACGCGAATTACAGTAAACGACCTCAGACGTTTAATACCAGAGGTGGTGACAAATGGCGAGACGTCAAGAAAGGATGTTATCACAGACAAATGAGGCTATACAGACAACGAAAAGCATTAGATAGTGCTTCCGACATTTCGCTAAAAACAATATCACAAACGATGAAGCATATGTGGACAGATCAACAATCATGCGCTTCAAGTGAAAATGATCTAAAGGCAGTAGAACTCGAGTATGCTAAGGAACGTCACGACAAAAAATGTAATTCAGAAACCCACCCAGGAAGAATGAATACATCATCTTGGTGCCATAGCCAGCCTGCATCTAAGCATAAAGGAGCAATGAAAAATACGGTTTGCTTAGATCAGAAGCATTGTGTTTTTGAATCTACTTGTCCAATCAATGAATCGCACACCTCTTCCCTACAGAAACTGGCAGTGGTACGAGAAGATTCAGGAAAGAATTGCATTACAACAACAGTAAAATCGTGGCCTGCATCTCGTGACACATTGATGAATTTTGTACCTGACGACAAATTAGTAAGTGGTAATCAACATCACGCTTTGTCAACCGCTTTTTCAAAACTCTTGTTCCACAAATGCCATTCACTTAGTTCGGTTAGGCCTACTCAACAGATTACTAAATTTGATCCTTCATCATTGTCCCCGTCATCTGCATCTTGTCCTCTCCTGAGCATATCTGGTCCTGAGCATTTGTGTTCTTTTGCCACATCTAAACAAACTTCTGAATCAACTCCGCTACTAGGTGCAGATATTTTGCCAACTGTCCAAGAAGGAATTGAGAAAACAGATTTATTGCCTGCTGTGAGTGAAGAAACTGACATCATAGCTTCACATCGGATGATTTTTGGACGACAGCAATTGACCGAAAATTCCCATTCAGTACCACTTAATGACACAGAACTGATTACATGTTTTACAGAATCCCCAATAGACAAGAACTCGGTTTTAATGCCTGATCTACATCAAGTGTGCAGTCCCGAATGTCAGCCTAACAATCCACTTGATCTGCCCAAATCTGCAGGTGAGCAGCTTATGATGACATGTTACATAGATGCCATTTCTCCAGACAGAAGGTCACACTACCAGTCAGACTCCGTCGTCGTTAGGAATCCAGTGAATTCAAATATGCTAGCACCTCAATCTGGACAATATTCTGCTATAGGTGAGAAAAGTCTTGCTTGCAGGTTGTCCGGAGGCTCGGATCGCAAAACTCCATGCAAATTGGAAGAGGCGGAAGGTGACAACCTCGGGGAATGTACCCCGTTGATAGATATGTCAAATCTTGATTGTGACAGTTCAATGGCAGATCAAACGGTGATATTCACTTGCAACGAATGTTGCAAAAGTTGTGCTTCAACTACTGGTTGGTCATGTCATACAAGCACTGATGGTTCAGGAGTATGTATTCCTACATCATGTGCTCCAAGTACTTGTGATGGTAGTTCTGGCAATTCTATTAAGTGGTGGGAAGTGTTTCCAGGTAGCACCCGCCAATGCACGAGTACGTATGAAGCTAAAGGCAAGTGTGAAATTCCAGTAATTGAGGAAGAAATTCCTTCCAAGAGGATCCCTAAGAAGTGTTATGACTGGATAGACAATGATCCATTTGTTTCAAATAAAGCTACTTTTCACGAAATTCCGCACTCGTACGATTACTCCTATGGACCAAATTCCTACTATCAAACGGGTCGCAGGTCACTAGCAGCAGGAGGGCAGCCTAAAAAGCCTGTTCCCACTAATGGTAATAACTCCAGTAATGCTGTTCAGTGGTGGGGTTTACCAGCATATCAAAATAGATGGAATGGGACTTCTGCCTATGACCAAGAGGCGACCTGCATGTGGCAACCAGTACCAAGATGGCAAGGTTGGGTTGGTGCTTCAGATTGGCAGATGCAACAACGAATGGCAGCTGGACCCGAGCAAACATGGACATCGCCACAGAATGTATTTCAAAGAAGTGAACTGCCAAGACAGAGCCAAATTAGTTGCTCAAACAGTCAAGAGGTGAATTCTCCAAAGCGAAGAAGGTTGATACATCCTAGTGTACGGAAGCCACGCTTGCGCCCACCTTCAACTTCCGTGGTTTGCGACTGTGGGAGCCAAATCAACACGCTTCCACCATTCGAAGACAATGAGACGCCAGTATCAATTTGTGATTCTCAAACAGAGGCTGAAGAATACTTTTTGCCACACTGTTACCAACACAGTTGTGAGGCAGGCGTAGTATTTGACTGCTCGACCCAAACTAATATCTCTAAAGTTGAAAGGCCAGCAGGGTTTGTAAAAGTGGTTCATTACAGAATCAAAGAGCCACGAAGCTCACCGAAAACTGAGACTAACCGTTTCTGCCCATCACCTGTGCCAAATCGTAACTACCCTTCTCCTGCACATGAAGTGACAAACCCTTCACCATTTCAAAATGCAAGTGCAACTGCACCTGTACCGATTGTTACATTCCCTTCAAATGATGAAACTGCAGGTTCTCCACCACCTGACACAAATGGCAGATTCTCAAGTGAGCTAAACCAAAATAATTATTCACCTGTTCATAATACCAGATATCCTTTGCCTACTCAAAATGTCAGCTGTCCATCACCTGTACAAAACATGCGATACTTTCCTCCACCTGAGCCTCATTACTCCCCTATGGAATTAAATCAACCAAGGGCATTTTCTAGTTCTCCAAATCCGGTTTTGTACCGCAATTCTCACCCACCTCCAAGTTCTACAGCCCAAACTGAAGAAGAACCATCTGAAGAGCATGACTGCCCTCAAGAAGGCAAAAGTGGTCTTGTCAGTGATGTCAATCAGTCTGATCAAGGTTTTCGAAATTGTCTTAATTATGGTACTAACCAAAATATCCATCACAATCGGAAAGGTGTGTATGCAGTGCGTGTCATCTCAAATGGAAAAGAATCTCAGAATAAGACCAATCAATGCCTCCAGTATCATTGGCTTCCATCTATTCCTTGGCCAGCAGCAGAAGCAGAAGCTCCATGTGATTTTGAAGTGTACTACGATTCACCCACCTGTCAAAGCTCTGATAAAGAACCTGTGGAAGAGAAACAGAAACCTATGTCGTGGAAAAAAGAATTCCATCAGCATAGTGCACCAAAATCGAGGTCGGACAAGCGGGCCGCTGGAGGAGGTGGTGGTGGCAGAAAAAGTTCCCCACATGAAGAGTTATTGCCAGTTCACAGTAACAGCCACAAGCGGGGATCATCTCATGGAAACATCTTTGACAAATTAAACTTTTTGAAGAAGGACTTGAAACGCCGACGTGGGAAACCTGTGGATTTATCGAAATTACAAAAACACAAGTTCAGTTGCAGGGAAAATGTAGAACATGAAAGTGCAGAGAGCTCCACGGAATGGACTGATGACTGCAATGGGGGAGATGGTTATACTTACTATCATCGACACAACAACCGTAATGAAGCAGACTGTGATTTGGTAGTGGAACATGACAAGATTAGCGAGTGTAACCGATCCAATGATTTACCAAGGACTCGTACTAAGTTCTGCTTGTCACCTGTCGAAGAAGAAGAGATAACTGAAAGTGATAACGAACCCATATCCCCCCTCACAACTTGCTTGGTAACTGAGCGATTTCATCACAAGAGGCCTAAGAAAGTTCAGTTTGAAGAACCCTGTTGTAGTGCCACTATCTCACCTGTGGATGAAGACGGAACAAGTGAGTACTGTGCCGACTATTGGTACCCACCATCATTGCACACTGAGCATCTCTATGACAGCACACCAACAGAAGAGGTGCAGTTAAAAGATTCCTGTTGCTCGCCGGTGAATTACCAACTGGATCCAGAGGATAACAACCAATACGTGCCGTCAACTACAATTTACACTGCAGAAGAATGTGGTCATGACAAAATGTCTGCAAAGCTATATTTGGAGGAGTTGTGCAAAGCTACCCAGACGACATCACCCACTTTCAGCAAAAGTCCCGTCATAGTTGCCCCAGCAGTTGTGAAACCGCCTCATATTGCAACCCAAACTGAAGCCAAAGACCAAGCAGACTTCAGTATTACAGACATATGCATTACTGCTCCGGGATATTCAGGGGCACCATTCAATTGGGGCACTTGCTCTTACCAGCCACAGTTTTGGCCACAGAATAACCCTTGCCATGTTAAACCAGTAGTGTGTTCTCTCAGTGGTAACAATTCGACTGGTGTTGACCACCGTGGCGATTGCGGCTGCAATTCTATTGTGCCAAATTACAATGATGCATACAATAACTACGGTGGTTACCCTTGCTACTACCCCAATTACACACAATGTGGTTGCTACTGCTGTCCCCAAAATCCTTATCACAGTATGGGATGCTACACTGTACCAACTCAAAACTTTGGATCGTGGCCTTACGAAGCCCAATGGCCAGCTAATGATCCAAGACATACCCCTAGCCCAGCAAAATTCAAAGAGTCTTACAGACTCGATGACTGGTCTCCACCACCATTTGAAGTACTAGATCCTGAATCACCTTGTTGCAAGATAACTAGTTGTGATTGTGATGCATCGAAAGACAGTCAGCGCTTTATTCATGGACTGAGCTGCATGGACGATGCTAAACTGGACTGTGAAAAGAAGCAACCTACGTGCAATCCAAGAATAATGCATGCAGCTACGTCTGGCAATCCGCTTCTAGAGGTTTTGGCTGAGAATGAAGAAGTCATGCGAGCAGGTAATATCACCTTAGAAATTAATGGAAAATATGAAACGTGGCTAAAGTGCAATATTGTTGTAAGGTAGGGATTATGTTTCGCCTGGCTTCTGTGCCTAAAACAGCTTAACAATTTAATGGTCTTTTGGTCTTAGTTCAGTTTGGCTTGGTACGCCCACTCCGGAATAGGGATAAAACCAAACAAATGCTAAGGCCAGGTGCAGACGGACCACAAAAACGCCCGACAATCGCAGACACAATCTTTGGCGTTTTGGCACAAAAATCGCAATTGGTTGCTGGTCAGGTAAAAACCATGGGAATGCACTGGGGCTTTCATACACAGTGGCGCGCTTCTGCATCTGTTAGTAGACCGCCCCTAAATCTCCCGCAAGCACCTGCTCTTCAGCACTTTCGGCATCACGTTGCGACTTTAGTGCCGCACAACCTGTTGAGTGATTGGTAGGCTCGTTAAGCTAAGTACCTCAGCTGGCATTATTTGCAATGCTTGCTCTCGAATGGGTCAGAATGGGAAGCGCAGTGAAAGGCCAATTTGCGCGTTTGTGGTCTGAAAAGTGCCGTCGATTCAGAAGTTCTAGTGGTATGGTTTTTTCAGCATTATCGCACATAGTTTGTGGTCGGTCTGCACCTGCCATATTTTTCTAGCCAAATAACAGCTTGCCACCTAACAGAAGGAAAAAAATTCACTGGGGCCATCAGGTCAGCCCCTTCCCCAGGCTCAGGCCGACTGGGGTTGCAGTGGCTACAGATGCTCCTTCCATTCAGAGATACCAGGGGCATCAAAAGGGGCATAGTGTTAAAAATCTTCTTTAATCCAACTATTTCCTTTCCTTTTTGTTTGAAATTGCAATTTTTAAGATACCGGTTTTTTTTTTACTTATTTATCCACTTAAAAAAAGTAATCGTCTTGACCAAGACAGATAATGAAAACTAAGTTACATTTTTAATTATTCCAGTTCACAGCTGGGTAACGATATATATAAAATTACAGTTGCTACCGTTTTTTTAATTTTTTACTTGAAAATGTTAAGCCTGATAGTTATTAAATGGTACCATGAGTCTATGAAAAGTTCCGTAGGACTCATGATGGTACTTACCACATACTTTTTTTAAGCTGTCATGTATTTGTGTATGCGTGCATGCGTTTTGGTGTGTAGGATGCTGTTCAACTTTTCACCGATGACTCGATGAGCTCTAGTGTGTCTGTCAGAAGTGGCAATACAATTATTTTAAAAGATGCCAAGCTCATTGCTTGACTACTCTGTTTCGTTCTTTTTACGCACGCTACATTTTGTACCGTTTGCGCTTTAAGTCACTCTGAAATGGGTCTTGCAAAAGCTCAGAGCATCGGCAGCAATGCCGTGAGCTTTTCCATAATGCTGTCAAGCTAGCGTGCAGCTCCCTGCAATTTTCTGTAACCTTTGGCTGCTAGTATACCGTAATCCGTACGCCATTGCAGTATACTTTGTTGTTTGTGCCGAGTACCAAAACTGATCGACTTTTAAATTCAAAAAGAGTCGTCTCTCTAGCCCATCATCTATTCCTATCCCATCCCATCGAAAAATTACTTCTGGGGCAGGCTAGACTGCACTACAGTCTTGCACGCAACCCTGACCTTCATGCACACGAGTGAGTAGGGCCAGCAGAGTAGGAATAAAACCAGTAGCTCTGAAAAAGCTCGAATCGTGTGGTGTCTGCAAGTAATGGAAAGAGGTATGCAAATAGAATAATAACATAATTAAGTGTCCGTGCGATCCAGAATCATATTACTTTGCATGCGCTTCTCCACACAGCGGTGTAATGTAGTTAGGCTGGGTCCCTAGGCAAAAACCTCGGTGTCCCCTTCCCTTGCCTAAGACACTTGATTTCTAGTTGCCAGCGAGAAAATATCCACTACCTGTAAATTTATTTGTATTCAGTTTCTGAGTGCTGTGTACCCTGGAGGATTTTTAATTCTCGTGATACGCCCAGCTCACCCGCCCATCTGCGCATGCGCAAGCGTGTGCAGACCCTCCATAAATAGGGCTACGGCAAAAGCCAGTCATCTCTTTTCCTCCAGCGCTCGTCTGCGATGCAAGCTGTTACCCTGGTTCCCCGCTTTTGTCTTTCGTCCTTGACTTTCATCTTCAACCATGAAGAAGCTCTGTATGAATTCTTCCCTCAAGATTACTCCGATCCCTCCTTGAAACACTCTCGGAAACCATGACTTTCATCTTTGACTGACCCTGCTCCCTTCGAACACTGTGTCAACAATTCCTGCTCTTGATTCTTCATCGAAGGCACTTTCATCCTTCGTCACTTTCACCACTTTAGTCACTTTCGTTCAAGATGGCGTCATATCACTTGCATCGCTTTCGTCGCTTTCATCGCTTTCATCACTATTTTATCGATCTGTGCTCCTACCGCACTTCTTATCTCAACTCCGAGCCTGCCTGGACGACCACCATCCCTCTCCTCCTGCGGCCAAACTTCCGTACACTCGCTGCATCGCCTCTTCGTCTATCCGCCGCCCACGTCAATGATGCCGTCCACACTTCTTTTCCTCAAGCGCTCATCGCAATCGGATCGCTCTTGAGGATTTACCAACGAAACTTTCGCTTCTTGACCTTCGCCTGATGAAAGTGCCGAGGATCCTTCCTCGAATGAGTCCTTAAAAAGGACATTGACAACCGTGCCTTTCATCAAAATCAACTGTACTATACATCTTTCGCTGACGAAAGACCGAGGTCCCAGCTCATGAACTTTCGCCAAACGCTCAACATCACTACTTTCATTACTTTCGCCGCTTTCACCACTTCATCACCTTCCGTCACCTTCGCCCAAGTTGGCCGGCGCTTCACGATTCGACCATCAACTTCGGCGACACTTCAACAATCAGCTGCCTCATTGATTCCCTGTGGCCAACACCGACTTTCGTTCAGCTCCTCGGCTTCTGTTTTTGTTTCACCTGTCATTGACTCAACCGATCTACCGTTCGACCTTTCATCCTCAAGCACATCATCAACCTATGATCTTCTGCCCCATGAGATCCTTTGCCTCATGGACAAAGCCATCATGGATTCTCTTATAAAAACAAGCCAAGCAATTGAGCCCCCCCCCCCCCACTCAACGCGTGATACCTCTTCTGAACGAGATCGGGTCACCTCTTCCAACAACGACTCCCACTAACGCAACCTGACTTCACCTGACAAGCCCTTCCATGTACCGTCACCCACCGACTCAACCATCTACTTTGGCGACGCTTCAGCATCGAACTGCCTTTTCATTGCGCCACTACAACTCCTGCTCATCGACCATGACACTACTGTTCTCAACCTTCAGAAACTCTGCTTCACCCTCACCGAGCTTCACAGTTTTTCTGTCACCGCACCTACCACCATCATCTTGCCGCTCACCGGAATTGACTATCGATCCTTGGGGCTCTGCCCCTACACGCCTTCAGCTTCTAATCCACGACTTTGACTGCCACTCGTCAACCGACACGCTGACCACTCCTCTTTTTATCCACAACAACCATTCAACCCCTGCCAACGGACCTTCTGTCCCTCATTACGCTTGCTGTTTTCTCCCTCACCTGACGTTGCTTCTTGGCCACTACTCAATGGCCTTAGCGGCGCAATTCCACTCCAACTCCATTCTTCACTCGTTGGCACTTTTCATTCCATCTCATCCTGCTCATCGATCTTCGTGAAACGTCAACTGCCCCAATGCAGTTCTCTTGTGTGCCACCTTCGCTCGGGTGCTTGTTCCCAACTTATGCCTTCCAACCACTCAAAACAGTGATTACATCCTTCCGTATGTTACCACCTGCAACACATGGAATTAACAAATCACTACTGGACACTTTCACCGCCTCGCCTCACATGTCCAACCTGAAATCCGGGCCTTCTGGAACTTCTCACTGCCCACACTCTTCCTGGCTCTTCCTTTCATGCCACACTGTAGGCATCATGCTCGTCTGTGCCATGACCTCCAAATCATTGACTGATCAGCTGTCTTCCGTCCACCGTCACACCCTCAACCTGTTGGCCTAATCAACGCTCACCACGCCTGTCCTCATCCATCCACAGTTCCCCGGCTCGCTCTACCCTCCCACCAATCAGCGCAGCCCCTTTTTTCCCGCCTCAACGCGTTCATCAGATCCTCTTCGTTGTGCACGCTGTCGCGTGTGTGCCTCTAAATCATGCCACCCAAGCTCCGTGGTGGCAAATCTTAACACCCTAATTCGAGGATGGAACCCCGATCTGGCCCGAATTCCCGACACCTGCACTTGCACCGCAATTGTTTCGAAAAGGGCTCGTTACGACCCACACACCGCATGCCAATCTCACCGAAAGTGTAACTTCAACACCGATCTGTGCAAGATTTGCCTCGCCATACCCATTCACGATTGGCCCCTCATTTGCATGAAGAACCGTGCGGCCAAAAACGTTCTACGCATATCAAGGAAAAGAAAGCTCGTGATCCCGCGATGACCTCTGCAAAACCCACGACGAACTCAACCCCCACTCTGGAATCCCCATCATCTTGTTTTGCAGCTTCTGCTAACCCGACGTCAACTCCAATATCGACATCAACAACAATGCTGAACTCTAAGCCCGTTGCCACTATATCGCCTGCAAAACCTGACAACACCACAGCCAACGCCCCAATCATAGGACGTATTGTTGACCACAACTCATCGTTTGGGCTAGACTCCACACCATCTAAGCATACTGAACATCCACATTATAGTGACTCTTCGGTTCTACGGAAAACAATGCGTCACCGACTCGACCTAAATGTAAAAGAACAATCACACCTAAAGAAAAATTGTGCTCCCGTTGCATCCCATATCCAACACCTGAAAAACAAACTCGCTAACGCAGAAAAAATCATTTCCGCCTACAAACTTAACATTGCAAATTTAACGGCGAGTAACATTCACCTTCGTCGAAAAATTGAACTCGCAGATGCCAGATTCCGACGACTGTCACCACTTCCCAACACCTTCCAACGCCAACTGATCTTCAAAATACATCGGCCTCAATCCCCAATCAAACCTAAAATCATACGGACTCACCGCACAACCCCAAACCACATCAACTCCCTTACAACTTCAGATTGGCTCAACCATCATCAAACCATCTTCTGACGAACAACGTCAACTCCACCCAGACTCCCTGACCTCATGCATCAAGAGCACTGTGCCATCACTCAAGAGTGGATCAGGGCGACTCAAGCTATGCCTTCCGAACAATATGTTGCTCGCCAAATATGGCAATGGGAAAATGCACCTTACTTCCAGCCCGCTAAAAGTGAATTGAAAAAACTCTCTCTTCAACGCACCTGCCAATTACCTTGCATCACTTGCAGATCTAAAGCCAAGGGTTATTCATTTTCAGTCACTGCCAGACCTTAAACTCCACATTGCAAATTTTTGAAAATTCAAAAAACATCTAAAGGAACCTGGCTGGAATGACCCCTCACATGTTCTTCACTGCATGACATTCTATGTGACTGGACATTCCTTTTTCCACCATACCTTAATCTCACCATGAAATCTTCAATCAACTTCACTCATCATTACCAAGGTAATTCTCTTTCCATTTGTTTTTAATACATATTCATGGAAATCTTCCCACGGCAGTTGCCCTTGCGGCATTTTCTGCTGAGATTGTGCGACAGTATTCTGTTCCATCATCCTGTCCCCAACACAATCTCCGGGACCCAGCTCACGCCCTTGGGAACCCATTATGATGGTGCCCGCCACCTACACTGACGAGGTCAACTATAAATGCAAATAAATTTACAGGTAGTGGATATTTTCTCGCTGGCAACTGGAAAGCCCAATTTTACCTGGATGGGAGGTCAAAATTGGTTTCTATTGCCTAAAAGAAAATATACACTACCTGTAAATACCCACCCAACCTCCCCTCTTGAGTCACCACATGACTGACATATTGAGAGGAAAAGTAGATGGTTGGCTTTCGCCGTAGCCCTATTTATGGAGGGTCTGCACACGCTTGCGCATGCGTGTGAGCTGGGCGTGTGAGGCGGGTGAGCTGGGCGTTATCACACGAATTAAAAATCCTCCAGGATATTCAGCACTCAGGAACTGAATGCAAATAAATTTACAGATAGTGTATATTTTCTTTTAGGCAATAGAAACCAATTTTGACCTCCCCTCCAGGTAAAATTGGGCTTTTTCTACAAACGTGTAATAGTCTAGGCCAATTTTGGGGAAAAAAAAGCGTTTTTAAGCATGCAAGCAGCATTTCATATAACAATTTGGCATCAGGTGTTTTTAAGGTATTTCGACCCCCTGAGTTCGAAAATGCCTGTTGCCAGCTCGAAAAATGGACCGGAAGTTCGTAATTCAAAATGGCGGCCAGAATGGCGCCCAATTTTCAGCCATTTGGCCGATTATGCAAGAACCGTTAGTGATACCCAAAAATGGTTGAGATAAAATTTGTTTGCAATAATGTAAACTACAATGCCATTCCAATACATGTTTTTCATATCTCTTATGGTTTTCGAGAAAAATGGATTTTAGGCCATTTTGGGGCTAATTTAATGCAAACAGACGTCCCAATTTGTCAATTTACAAATTTTAACTGCTGCTGCGTCGTTTCTAATTCAGGCAGATAGCTCCAATTAGACTAATTCGAAAGGTGGGAGTGTCTTCTTTGCAAGAAGGGTAGTTTCAAGGGTCTACGACTGTTAGGAACCGAGCTACGTCCGTTTTACTAGAGGCTTGTACCACAATTACAATTCAATTTTTCGCTCATTTTCAACTTTAATCTGCTCCTATGACGGTTATAATTTAGATGAATGACTACAATTAGGTTTATTCGAAAGATGGGAATATCTTCTTTGAATCAATGGCAATGAAAATAGTCTATCACTATTAGGGATTGAACCACGCCCGTTTTACTAGGCTCTGGTATAATAGTTACCGTTCAATTTTTCGCTCATTTTCAACTGTAAACTGCTCTTGGGGCGTTTATAATTTAGATGAATGACTCCAATTAGGTTTATTCGTATGGTGGGAATATCGTCTTTTAATCAGGGGTAATGAAAAGGGTCTACCACTATTAGGGACCGAGCCATGCCCGTTTTACTAGGGGCTGGTATCACAGTTACCGTTCAATTTTTTGCTCATTTTCAACCTTTGAACGGTATTAAACACAGGAAACCAAAGGCTCAAAAAGAGTTAAATAAATACAGATGCAAACCTATTTACGTTGCCTTTTGGACGTATATGTCGGACTGCCTGAGTGGGGAATCGAACCCATTACCTTTGAAACTAAGGCAGAGGTCCTACTGCTGAGCCATACTGACAGGGCGAAAGGAAATGCTGCCTATGGACGTTTCCATTTGGCCTTGGCAGTATGGCTCAGCGGTAGGACTTCGGCCTTTGGTTTCAAAGGTCGTGGGTTCGATTTATCGCTCAGGCATTCTTGACATATAAGTCCAGAAGGCAACGTAAATGCAAACTTATTTATGCAAACCTACTTACTTTACCTTTAGGACTTATACGTCACTTTGCCTGAACGGGGAATCGAACCCACGATCCTTGAAACCAAAGTCCGAGGTCCTACCGCTGAGCCATACTGACACGGTAAAAGGAAATGTCCATAAGCAGCGTTTCCTTTGGCTGTGTTAGTACGGCTAGCGGTGGGACTTCTTCCTTTGGTTTCAAAGATCGTGGGTTCGATCCCCCGCTCAGGCAGAGTGACGTTTAAGTCCTAAAGGCAACGTAAATAGGTTTGCATCTGTATTTATTTAACTCTTTTTGGGCCTTTGGCTTTCTGTGTTTAATACCACTCAAAGGTTGAAAATGAGCAAAAAATTGAACGGTAACTGTGATACCAGCACATAGTAAAACGGGCGTGGCTTGGTCCCTAATAGTGGTAGATCCTTTTAATTGCCCTTGATTCACAGAAGACATTCCGACCCTTTGAATAAACCTAATTGGAGTCATTCATCTAAATTATAAACGCCACAAGAGCAGTTTAAAGTTGAAAATGAGCGAAATATTGAACGGTAACTATGATACCAGAGCCTAGTAAAACGGGCGTGGCTCAATCTCTAATAGTGGTAAACTATTTTCATTGCTCTTGATTCAAAGAAGATGTTCCCATCTTTCGAATAAACCTATTTGGAGTCATTCATCTAAATTATTATCGTCACAAGAGCAGTTTAAAGTTGAAAATGAGCGAAAAATTGAATGGTAATTGTGATACCAGCCCCTAGTAAAACGGGCGTAGCTCGGTTCCTAACAGTTGTAAACTCTTGCAACTACCCTTGTTGCAAAGAAAAATTCTCACCTTTCAAATGAATCTAATTGGAGTTCTCTACCTAAATTAGACACTACACAATAGCAGTTAAAGTTGAAAATGAGCGAAAATCCAACGGTGACTGTGATACCAGCCGCTAGTAAAATAGGCATAGCTCAGATCCTAACAGTTGTAGACCCTTTCAACGACCCTTGTTGCAAAGAAGACAATCCCACCTTTCGAATGAGTCTAATTGGAGCCATCCACCTGAATTAGAACGACGCAGCAGCAGTTAAAATTTGTAAATTAACAAATTGAGACGTCTGTTAGCATTAAATTAGCCCGAAAATGGCCTAAAATCTATTTTTCTCGAAAACCATAAGCGATATGAAAAACATGTATTGGAATGGCATTGTAGTTTACATTACTGCAAAAACTTTTTATCTTAACCATTTTTGGGTATCACTAACGGTTCTTGCATAATCGGCCAAATGGCTGAAAATTGGGCACCATTCTGGCCGCCGTCTTGAATTATGGACTTCCGGTCCATTTTTCGAGCTGGCAACAGGCATTTTCGAACTCAGGGGGGTCGAAATACCTTAAAAACACCTGATGCCAAATTGTTATACGAAATGCTTCTTGCAGTGCATTTTTCTGAAAATTGGCCTAGTCTATAATACATATATGCCTACAGGGTGAGTCAGAAGCCCCGTACCAGGGGCCAGCATATTGCAGCAATGAACTTCAATAATAAGTTGGTAGATTTCAAAAATGGCCTGGGGGCTATTCGACCATGCGTGAGTGAATGATCTTGACATGTCCCGTCAATGTCATACACTCACGCATGGTCAAATAGCCCCAGGCCATTTTGAAAGTATACCAACGTATATTGAAGGAATGTTCATTGCTGCAAAATGCTGGCACCTGATACGGATTTCTGACTTACCCTGTATAGGCCTATATGCATAAATGTCCCGTCAAGGTCATCTCACTGCTGACTTCTAAACCATACGTCCTATAAAATCGGTGTAAATTAGAAAGGTATAGAGAACCACAAGCCACTGCCAAAGCAAAAAAAAAAAAAAACCGAAAGAAATTCGGAGCAAAAGTAAAAGAGTTAGTCAGTCAAAGATAGTGGTATAAACTGCCCTGCAGTACACCGGGGTAGGCAGGCTTAATGTAAGAAATGAATGTAGAAAACGCAGTACAGAGAAAGTTTACGTTAGACTAAACATGAAAACTAATCGTGTATGCTCGCAGTTATGCAGAACGTTTACACCTCTAGTGGGTGGGGGGGGGGGGTGCACTCCTTTTCCTTTTAGGCACTACTGCACATGTCTGCATTTCAACTCAAGAGTTGAGCCCTTAACGTCAATGCAAAGCATTACTAACCTATTCTTTCCATCCCAGCCACATTACCTAGGGGCGTTTCGTCTGGCCTGACCTTCTTTGCAAAACTAGTAATAACATCACAGCTCACGCACTTAGTCTTCGAGGAATTATGCTACATTCAATCCTTGGCTGGGACCTTTAGCTGTAGGTGCTTTGTAGCTCTAGGTGCATTAAGTTCCATTTTATAAGGTTGGCCTTTTGCATTGACGTGTCTTTTCCTTCCTCTTTCACAATATTTGCCAGGTTATCACCTATCTTAGCTGCTTTACGATAAACTGTAAGCAGTAAGCAGTGTATCGCCTAAACTGTAAGCAGGAAACCTTTTAGGCAGGCGCCAATAACCTAAGTTAGTTGATGCTCTCATACCTTACACCTTTCTTGTGTGTTTAATATAGCTCTGTACACAATAGCGAAGCAATTTGAAATAGTGGTCATTTATGGGAAATGTGGAAGGAATCTTACAGCCACCTCTGCCAGATTCCAGGCTCGTTTTCCACATCGCGGACCGAATCACTCAGTAGTGTGAAAGGTTGTGAGCTGGCTGCGGGACACAGGAAACTTCAGTAATCGTCCACGTTTGGGACGACCACAGACAGTGACTGATGAAGCAAACGCAGCAGCAATCATTGCGTATGTGTCACTACATCCGCACACCAGTACTCGTGATATATTGCACATAATGCTGGATGCTCTCCGAGTTCGCTCGTCGATGTGTTGAAGAGGTACCACTATCATGCCTTTCAAATTCACTTTCACCAGGGTTTGCAGCCAGGCGATACTGAACGACGTTATGCTTTTGCAATTGGATGCTGAATAAACTTTGGGAGGCCTCAAATTTCCTGCAGCATGTACTCTTGGCAGATGAGGCCAGATTTAGCCGCAATGGGGGTTGTAAACATTCACAACGCCCATTATTGGTCGCCAGTAAACCCTTATTGGGTCCAGGAAACAGCACACCAGGTGCAATGGGGAGCAAATGTCTGTGCGGACTGTACTTAGAAATGAGCTTGACAGCTGTATTCGAGACGTTTAGGTAAGACCTGCCACTACATACACTTTGGATGCAACAGGATGATGGTGCATTGCCACATTATGGTGGAGCTGTTCGTGAGTGGTTGAACAAGCACTTCCCAGACCAGTAGATCGGCCGTGGTTGGCCAGTTGAATGCCACCCAGATCACCCGACCTAACCCCTCTTCACTTTTTCTTCTGGGGTTACATTAATGCATGTACCTCACTGCTCCTGGAAACGCAGGGGAATTACAGCAGCGCATTAGAGATGTATGTGCCACTGTTGACGGTCCCATGCTCCAGGCAGTGTATGCAGCTCTAAGCAAACGACTGCAAGATTGCATTGTTGTTGACGGTGGTCACATTGAACAGTTTCAGTAGGCGCATCTTACGTTTGTTATCTTTACCACAAAACATACTGTATTGGATGATGCACTACATCATGTTTAGGCATTGTCATAGACTATTAACTTGCATAGCGTTGTGAGGCTTACTACGCTAATTTGGTTGGTGGCTGTAATCATGGAGGTGAGAATGTGACCACCATTGCCACTACAATGCACGTCACTGCGGGCACGCAGTCAGTGTATGTGCCAATGGTTCGTGACTTAAAATTGTTTCTGACAAATATTGCAGAATGTTCACTTTAGTTTCCTATCTCTGGGTGGGATACTAGCCTGCCTACCCCAGTGTATTGCAGTGCAGTTTATACCACTAACTTTGACTAACTCCTTTTACTTTCGTTTCGAATTTCACTGTTTTTTTGTTTTTTTTTTTGGCTTTGGCATTGGTTTGTGGTTCTCTACACATTTCTAATTCACACCGATTTTCTAGGACGCATAGTTTAGAAGGTAGCAGTGAGACGACCTTGACGGGACAAGACCACTTGGCAAGTCTGCCAACTTGTTATTGAATGAATGTTCATTGCTACAAAATGCTGGCTCCTGATACGAACTTCTGACTCACCCTGTACAGAGAGATAATAGTGATGATACGCTTGTCGTTTCAGCACTTAACTGCCAGAATACACTGTTGTTGCAAACAGATGATTCACTAGGAGATAGGGTATCTTTTCAGGGTTCGCACATGGCCTTGAATCCCTTGAAAAGCCTTAAATTTCAAAACCAAAAATTCAAGGCTTGAAAAGCCTTGAAAATTGGCTTTTTTTTTTTTGTTAAAGAGCTTTGAAACTGCCTTGAATTTTGTTAGCGTTCTATGTTTGATGAATACAGTCAATTTATGGTTAAATTAAAAAAAAAATAGCTCGTCAGCCTACGCAACGACTCGATTTTGCATTCTCGCAGCTAGAAGTTAGAAATCATCTGAAATTCCAACATGGCTGCTGTTTTAGCTCTTCCAACTCGCAACGAAACGAGTCTACACTTGAGATTAGAAGCTATTGGGAAAATTGTTTCGTCAAGAGGAATTCTCTATGTTACTGGCACGAATTATAAGACTGCAAGCATTTGTTTAAACGATGTCGGATTTAGCTAATCCAGGTAGCGTTGTTACCATAACAACGATTCATTTGCCATCACGATTAAATTCTAGCTGCGAGAATGCAAAGGCGAGTCGTTGCGTAAAAGCGCCCTAGGCCAAGTTCACGCAACGACAATTTCTCGCTTACTAGCTTTTACTTGGTTAATACTAAATACTATGCTGACTGTTTCACGCCTTCATCGGAGCATGCGGCTTTCAAGTTGTCTATACGTGGTAACCATGGCAACAACGCGGACGCAAATATCCTCCTCGTGCCTTGCGACATGACGTACGATGCACGCAACATGACAGCGTCGATTTATGACAACTCAGAAAACAATTTTTGCTGCAGTACAAGATGACGGATTGATTTCTAAATGCCGGCGTTCGATAGTTTGTCTTTAATTTAATTTATTTTATTTTAAAATTAATGCACTAACGTGCATATCAGTTTAAATTCAAAACAATATACAACAAAAGCACAAAAAACAAGAACCGATAAGATCCGATAACCCTGAAGTGGACGCCATGTTGGATTCTGAATTCTCGCTGTGAGTAGCTATTTATTCTACCGTCGTTTGATCACTGCTAGAAGCTGTTTTTTCAGCGAGAATAGCAAATTTTGGAATTAGCGTGAAATGGCAACAATGTTGTAGCAATGTTTAAAATGACTGTTGCACTTTGTTCTTCATCCGTGTTGTTATTTATAATACATTTAATTTGTTGTCTATTGCCGCATTCATTTAATAAAAACTGGAAATTAATCGTAAATAAATAATGGTTGCCTAGCAAATAGCGTTCGGCGAGCGAGAAGGTCTTGTTGCATAAACGCGCCCTAATGCTTATCTTCTGTTAAGGATACGACCTGCCTTTGTTCGTATTCACGTGAAAGTGCGGTATTGGAAAGGCAGCTTGTCCCGCGATGGGGGGGGGGGGGAATAAATAACTTTTAAATGGATGTTTATTCAGTGACAGAGTATAAGCTAGCAAAAATATTGAATTTATTTTAAGGTAATTTTTTTACAATTTGGTGTGCAAAAGACGGCTTTGAAATTGGCTTGAGTTGGCCTTGAAAAGCCTTTTAAAAATGGTTTTGTCACTGGTGTACGAACCCTGTCTTTTACTGCAAATGTTTTTTTTTTTTTTTTACGGTTCACGAATCCAAACTGAGTTATCTGCCCCACGACGATTAGAGGGTCAATTTTACTGGAAAGAAGAGCAGGAAACAAAATGCAGATCGTGAGCACAGAATCCAACCAAGTAGTTTATTTAAAAAGTAGGTTTTTGTTATGCGCCAAGATTTCCAATTAATTTAGATGCATGCTAGTGTGTTGCCACCAAGCAGATACAATTTATACATTAATTGTTACTGTTGAATTTGACATGTACATGACTACATACGATTGAATGTAAATGTGAAAATTTATAGGCATAAAATTCCCCCAGAAGAAAAATGAGAGTGAAGATAAGTGTGAACTCTGATACGTTCACCGTCATATGACAGTTGTGATATCCACCCAAAACCAAAACAGGTATAAGAGAAGCCGCCAAGTCTCCAAAAGGGATCGGCCTTTGAAAGTAGTGATATCATTCAACCAGGGAAAGACCGCCAAAGTAAATCCTTTTAACCAAGTATTTAACCAAGTATTAATCACACTGAATAATACTTTGGAAAATGAAAACTTGAAGATAGC
>JAHWFP010252458.1:0-22812 GCA_023313725.1 Lithobius niger | reverse complement strand
GGCAAGAAGGCACTGGTAAGGGAGATGCGGTGAAGGAGAGAGTGAATCGACCGAAAATCAGCGTTTGTTAGCCAGTATGCTCAACATTCTGATTAAAGAATCATGATTACTATGATGAGGCATGGACATGCAGATGCCAGACAAAAACACCACATGTTTATCACACCAGTCCGGAGGATGGGCTTCTCCTAAGCAGTTGTTCGCAGTGCCTGCTGTAGAAATTCGGGGCTACCACACTGCCATTGCAGGAAACAAGGCAAAGGAGAAGAACGTTTTACAGTGATAAAACATTTTGGACAAGTTTTTTCTCTTCAATGTTAACACAGTAAGCATGAGAAACATGCAGCAACTGCATCAAATTATCAACCAATAAAAATGAAACGATCAGGGTTTCCCCAAGAATTTATCGGTTCAACACAAACGTAAAATGGAGTCTGGGATGACACTAATAAACAAATAGTGACAAAAGTGACGTAGTCATCTAAATCTTATTAAACGATTCAGTTATTTTGGGCCATGAGGTATGAGTCAGTTAGTGTGTGATGAGCAATAAATAACTTCGTCGACGCCAAACTAGAATTAAGCACTTGTTCACAATGTCAGTCACAGAACTTCGGTGACACCACACTGTCACTGATTTCTAGAAGGCAAGAGTGAAAAAAGTTTTACAGTAGTAAAGGGAGATACACTGATTGAGTTGCACTGAGATGCACCGATGCACATAAAATGCACTGATGCACTTATTGAAGTGAACGAAAATTAGTGTTTGTTAGGCAGTCCATCTCATTTAATTATGTCCTTCGCCAGTTTATGTAGAATCAGTTACGGCACTTCAGACATTGTGTTTATGTACTCAAGATGCTATGAAAGTCTAGTTTTCCTGTGCAGTGAGGGTGTCACTCTGGATGATACCTTTAAAAGGCATCTGATAAAAATAACCCAAGCCCCACCACTTGTGCACGCCTGGTACTTTAATACTACCTTAGTTTTCGAGAATATTGTTGCCCTTTATCAAAGGTACTAAAATAAATAAAAGCAACGTGAAAAACCGCATAGAATGAAAAGAAAAACAAATGAAAAACAAACTCCCTAACTTAACTAGCTTACCTTCTCAGCACGTCAACACACGCCGAGTGCTGATCTGGCAGATGCAGTTGGTTACAAACTGACTCTTCACTTCTTATATTCTATAGGATTCTAAATTTCTTTCTTAATAAAGTATTTTCTACAGGGACCACTGCATTTTCGTCTCAATACGGACAATGTCCAGTTTTTGCGCCATGAGTAGCGACCATGTTCGACATAGAGGTTTCATCCTAACAGATGGACTGGCTGTGGGTGGGGCCATCTTCCCCTCCCCCCCGTCGTACATCGTTTTATATCAGGTATTTTGAGCTTTACATGGTACAATACATATACCGCTTCTGTAACAGATGCCAGAAAAACAGGCATTTGCTGAAATAACGTATGGGAGATGTTGTAGCAAAGAGAATGTCGAATGCGATTAGATGCCCACAGCATGAAAATGGGACATTGTTTATATTGGGACATTACCGCAGTGATTCACGTGGAAAATAATAATATATTAAGAACAACAACCGAATCATATTTTATCACGATTAATAAGTCGAGTCAGGAAGGTTACAAACCCGTACTCACTTATGCAGAGTTGGAAGCTGTTGCTTGAAAAGCTACCCATGAATATTTTTTAGAACAGTGGTTTTCAACCTATGGGTCTCGACCCCAATTGGGGTCGCGGGCGTCCTCTCGGAGGTCGCGATACCTAAGCAGGAAAAAATAAATATAGAAACAGACTGGACGTGGAGTCAGATCTGCGAGTAAAAGACAGTGATATTGAGCCAAACATACGTGAACTAGTGTCCAAAAAACAACTACAACTATCTCATTTATGATAAGTATGATACTTCGGAAGTTCTGACAATGTAAATGATATTTCTTATCTTATGTGATAATTAATAATTATAATTATTATTAATGAATATAATGTATATTGTATAATTCTAAAAAATACGAGGACTATTTTTTTTATTTTATGAGCAAGTGACGTCGTTTAAAATGCTTAAAACGCAAAAAAGGCGTTGGCTTTCCAGGGCTCTGTACCGGACCCCGCTGGGGGAGCTCACAACGCTCCCCCAGACCATAGTTGTGAAACCGAAGGGCGAAGTAATTTACTTGGAGGGAGGTGGGGTCGCGGAAAAAAATTTTAAGGGGGGGGGGGTCGCGGTTTGAAAAAGGTTGGGAACCACTGTTTTAGAACATTCTGTTACAAACTACTTCCACCAATATGGTGCCCAGTATGTGTTGACATGCTGAGCAGCATCGCAAGGTATGGTAGTCAGTCTGCCTATTGTTTCCTTGTGATTTTGTATGTTTTTTTATTGCGTATATCTTTTATTTTAGTCCCTTCGCAACATTATACCCAAAAATAATTTATGATTTTATTCAAGTGCTAAGTGTGGGCCAGTTGTCAGGCTTGTGGTATTTTGATCTTATTCCTCCTCACTGTATTTGCGTGCATGCTTCATTTCTCGTGAGCACCACATGCTTCGTATTTTTTTTTTTTATTTACATTCAGTTTGTTTTCATTAATTACAGAACCGAACAGGTTTTTCTTTTTCTTTTGTATTTGCACGAGTAAAAAAAAGGTTTATTTTTTTCTTAAAAGCAATTCGAAGCAAATAACCTGCTATACCCATTAATAGTCAATTATATTATTGTTAATCAGAATGTACATATTATATACCCGGAGTGGTAAGTATTATAATTATTTTGAAAGCTTTTCACACCTTAAACTGAGAACGTCTTCAGTCATGCATTACGGACATGAAAAAAATAAAACTTCGGACTTTATGTTCTGATATAAAGAACCAGTTAATTTTCATATTTTTCACTGACGTGGTGAAGTTTTCATATTTTCTATACTACGACTTGTATCAGATTTGGGAAAAATTAAGATGTGTTGTTTTCGTATCTCTTAATGAAATCTCTTTATTGTAAATGCAAAACAGAATTTTTTTTTCGAATTTCGTGGTACAGAACAGTTTTTTTTTTTTTTTTTGGTTTCGTACCATGACACATTTTGAAAAGATTGTTTTAATATATTCCTTAGAAAGTACGTTTTATTTTTCGTATTTTATAGCAAGTAAACTTGTTTTCAATTCTCGTGCCAAAGAATTTTTTTCCATGTCTACCACACATCCAGCCAAAAACAAATTTTCTTTTCATTTTATGGTGCAAACGATAAATTTTGTTATTGCTTTTTTGTCTGTGTGCAGTATTAAAGCTGGTTGGGCACCAACAAAAAAAGGGTTGTATTCTTCCACGACTTCTCTAATTCATTAATTTCCAGAAAGTGACAGAGTAGGGTAAAATGTTTCGAAGTAATGGGCATGAAAAACTTGAAAAACACGAACACCAGGCACCACGCTATAAAAAGGATAAGATCCTCATGGAATGAATGAACGCCGACAATGCTGACAACCAGCTACAACGTATTTAGAGCGTAAACTATTGCGTAAATTTGGGTACACCCTCACTAGTTTACGCAATAATTTACGTGTACCGTGCATTACTTTTGTTGCAGTTGTGCTGAACGTCTAGCTGTTTGTTGCGTTTCTGTATCACATGGATGTTACTACTGCTGGACGAGCAAAAGAAACGGAAACCTGGAGGTTTATTACACAGCAAGCTACATACCGTGCAGCAAAAATATTTAAAAAATGGGGGGGGGGAGATGAGGCTTAATGGCGCGTCGACAGCTTGGTCATTAGCGCCAACCTCAGTCACAGTGCAGTGGTCCGGGTTGCCACTGCACCACACATTACAGAGATATTATTCAAACCCCTAATCTAAATCTTGTCATACATCTGTACCTCCTGCAAAAATTAAAAAACACCGGACAGGAGGACAGACTTAATCGCCCAATTGACGCACAATGTCATGCGGAAGATGGAAACGACGACGAAAACCATCAAGATGGCAACAATCAACAAGGAAGTGCCGGACCGTAAGTGGCCGCCGACACCAATAACATTCAGGAGGGTCAACCCCCCGCAAAAGGAAACAGTGAGTAAGTCGAGTGTGACCAATGTGCAAACGGGCCAACATCACCTCCCACCAACTAGACGCGATCGGCTCAAATCGAAGAAAGACATTAACGTAAAGAATTTTATTAGCAATAGACATTAATAAATACAATTTTTTCACTGTGTCATACTTATGCTACCTTGCTCCAGCCACATCCATCGCAACCACAACAACATGGCCTTTTTTCCAGTGAAAGATTAAAGTTTTATAATTGGGAAGCAGACATCTTGTTTCTGCAGCCAAAGTAGCACCTATTTATTGCTTCATGGATGGTTCTAGTACTGCATGAAACCAGGAAAAGTGACACATCAAATACACACAGCCCTGCAAATTGCAGTTAAATTGAAGGGGGGGGGGGGGGAAACAGCCCTTTCAGTGAGAAAAGTAACTGCTCGGTTTCTCTTGAATAGCCAGAAATAACCTAATTTTTGATATGACATCAGGTTTGGCTCTGCAGTAGAAAGAGTTAAAGGGTAATTCCATCGATTTTTATTTGCCGGTGTTACCTTTGTGTGACCTACATGACAACTGGCTACAAAACTCATTTTACCAGTTGAGGTGGGTTCCTCCTCATGGTGACCAGTACCCTCAGTTGTGGAAGACTAGCCATAATTCATGTCTCATTTCCAGTGATTCATGCTTCACTTTGGGCTGACTTGCCTACGCTGGGATCCAAATGCTCAGCTAATTCGAATGATGACTCCCGTAGACATGAGAGACACAATGGTGCTCTTCTTGCGTGCTCTTATTTCGGTATGATGGGAGTCCTTTTGTAGCCCCTTTAGGATCAATCGACTTGTCGTTCTTCCTTTCCCTAAAGCAGTGGCTAGAGTTACCCAAGGTGTAACAGCCAGATATGGGGTTAGGTGCTGTGCTCTTCCAGGCACAGAAGTGTTGCAATGCGTCGCCTGAACAGGCTTATATGTTTGGGGCTCCATGATGGGTGTGTGTGCCAGAGAGGTGGACATTCGTTACTAATTATGTATTCTTCTTCTTTTCCACCCCTTTTTTCCCCTACAAAAAAGGAAAAAAGACTGAGAAATGCTGAGATGACTCCGTTGAGTCATCAATGAACTCGGTCATCAGTAGGCGGGGGACTCCGAAGCACCTTGCAGTATTGGATATATCTAAAAACTGTCTCTCGTTTTTGTTAAATAAAGCCTTGTCAACATCTTCGGTGTCCTACCAGCAATTTAGGTCACAAAGCCACAGTCTGAAGGCCTGGTAGAGGCTGCGAGCAAACCGAGTGGTTGCTAAATGCAAAAAAGGCTTACAGTATAGCGTTGGCAGAAAAGAGCGAGGTGACCAAATCTGGGCAGAGGGCTATTTACCAAAAGTGTGGAAGGAAGCAATTGGCTTTCCCTTTTAAAAACCCGGTAAGGATCTTTCAAATCTACGCCTCGTGAATTAACTAGCTGTCTTTGTAAGCTGCTTGGTCAACACACGACTAGTCTGGAGTTCAGAAAGAGCTGGTGTATTCTTATTTGCACAGACTGGTTTTCATCAGTATTGTGTGCTGCACTGGATCATTTGTCACTGGAGTAAGACATCTAGAAGGTTTCTGTAAATGGCAGCACTTAGTTGCTGTATTCTTTGATCTAGAGAAGGCTACACAATTCTTAGGAATCTATATGGCTATTGCTTGTGTGGTAGCTTACCTCATTTCATGGTAGCCTTTTTGTCAGATCGATTATTTGGATGCGGGTTGACCTTACCTGCAGGAGACTGGTGTACCCCAAGGTTGTGTTTTGACCTTAACTTAATATCAATTAGCTCACACACACAAAGATCTCTAAACAGATATAAAATGATCAATAGGTAAAAATAGGCCTAGGCCCGGGTAGCTGCCATTCAGTAGAATGGAGCCCCAAACAAGCAGACATGTCTGCTATTTTGCTTGCTGAAACCGTATTCGTTTCGCCCTTGTCATTGAGCTTAACTGCCGTTCCTGTAATAATAAATGGCCTGGGCCAGTTCCTCTCCATGTCAAGGTCCATGCTTGTGAATGACTTTGGTCTCCACCTCTAGTCATGCAACATGGCTTCATCTGAGATGCAGTTCAGTTGTCCATTAACAAGGTGAATTATTTAGCCTCTGTCCATGGCGTTTGGTGTTATTCCAGCAATACTGCCTGCATTCACTTTTGCTGCTGTCATCGACTGCATCTGACCCTGAACTACACCTAGAGGTAACACCAATACCGGTTGTAGGGACGATTTCTGGGCTTACTTTTTGATAACAGGTCCATATCTAAAGCAGTTGCGTGCCAATTGTAGCCATTCATTGAATGCCTTGAAAGTTTTAACTGTACTGATTGGGGTGCTGATAGAACTATGCTGTTATGCTTGTACCTGTGTACTCATTTGTCCTCAACTGGATTATGGTTCTTTTGCCAACACCACTCTTGAGATTTTGGATCCCATTCTTCGCTGGGAGCTCCGAGTTGTGACGGGTGCATATTGTACTAGTCCAGTGTAGAGTCTGTGTGTGAAAACAGGGAAGCCCTCCTCGTCATTGCCTCGTAGACTGCTATCCCTGAGGTACGCAACCAACCTGCATGGCGTGCATAAGAATCCTACTATAGAAGTAACCTTTGTCCAAAGTCAGGAATCTGGCCAGGCTTTCTAGTCAAAGGGGAGATTGGCACTTCGTCTGTAGGCATATAGCGAGTATGCAGGTTTTAATTTCCCTCGGATAGCTGAGCATGGATTCATGGCGAGTCCCCCATTACTACATGGCTAGCTGTCTGCGACACTGATTAGTTGAATGTGTGTATCTGTATTGTTCCATTACAATAGGATGAAGAATTAATTCTTGAAGCAAAATTTTCCCAGTCTCTTCTATACTTATTAAAAAGGGCAATTGCATAGATTTTTACTGCAATTTTTTAGCTGCAAGAATGCACTGTAAGATTGTCGCGTAATTCACCCTCTAACACCCAAAGATATTTCTTGGAATTGTTGGTTGTGAGACGCAGTAATTTTTCTGTGTTACATATCTGTTGATCAAAGTGAAATTAATATTAAACTGTTCATTTTTTTTTGCGCAGGTTTTGCATGCATTTTGTAGGGAATACATCAACCTAGTTGTACAAGATATGACCTCTACCTGTGACGTGCAGACAACGAAAGTATTAATAAAACTGTTTCAAAAGGTAAGCGTTGGAATCATTGTGTCAATGTATACGTCAAGTCTATTACTTAGTACACATGACCAATTCTCACATAACTTTCAAGTATAGAAAGTGAGGAATAGTAATTTATTCTTGCAGTCCATACTCATAATCACATCGCTTTCACCTTAAAGTATATTATAACGTTAACTCTAACTAGAAAAGTATTTCATTGTTAATGTTAAACAGCGTTTATTGGTATTGTTACATAGATTTTCACTACAAATGTTCCTTAAAGGCTCCATTAATCGGATCGGACTTTAAGAATTGAAGCCATTTCTGCCGTCCTAAGATCGCCGGCGTTTGAACATTTAAACATATGTGTGATTATTGGTGACTTATTCACAACGTCTGATTAGTTTTGATTAACTCGTATTTAACAATACCCATTTAATGATTTGATGTCAGATTTATTTCTGTGAATACATTTATTTAATGATCCCTAGCTTGTAACCCGTCTAAAGTCTTGGTGAAGTCCCCATCCTACTCCCGTCCCTATTTTCCGCTTCCCTCTATACCCCCTCCACCCTCTCTTGGTGGGCAACGGCGGTGGGTAACATTCTTCACTCATGTTCCTTTGTAATGCACGAGACGAGTTATTTCTCCATTGCTGCCTGCACTTGTCCCTCGTGGTTTCAAATTATGCTGTGAGATGGCGCTTGGTTGCTTTTGTTAGGCCCGAGCTATTAGTCAATCGCCCCTATATCATCCGTTTTGATTGGCCGACTCATGATATAGGAACACAACAGCCAGTCAGAGTTTGCTGTCACTATTAGTCCTCGCTCACCTTGCGGTATTAATTGGAGGAGCGAGCGAGCGAAGCGTAGCCTATAACGGACACCAAATTGCAAAATGTTGGTTGATTGGTCCGTTGGTCTGTTGGTTGCACATTTTTAGTCTGGATGGAGCCCAAACGAAAGATCGGATTGGAATGAAATTTGGTACAACGCTTGATACCCCAAACAGTATTGCTGAGCCAAAATTTGACGTAAATTGAACAATTATTACGGGAGAAATAACAAATTTTCGAATTTATTTCTAACACTCACCATTGTAAATTTGGAATCGTGAATAGTTAAGGAATTCCAACGAAGCATACACTGTGCTGTTGGTAATCAAGTGAACTTTAAAAAAAAAGCCAAAATAAATCATCGTAGCTTCCTTACAGCTAACAATCTTTTTTGACATAACTCAACGAAATAATAACATTTGATCATAACACTTTAACCACTAGAGGAAGACAAGCAAATGGGAAACAAACCAGAAGGATTTGTTAACGACTCACATTTGTTTCATGTAAAAAAGAATGCTTGCAGGAATTCAGCCAACATGGCAACCAAAGTGGCGTTGACGCTATCAACGGGAATCTCAAATTTGAAACATCAAATCGCCGCTGCTGGAGGAAACCGTTCATATAATACGACAGACACAGCAGACTACGTATTTATATCACAACACAGAACAATAATTTGACTTCGTATTGTAATTTCAAGATTTCTAGATTGCTATGGAAACTACACTCTCCATCCCATGTTGCCAGAATAAATAGGCTTAACATCGAACCCAATAGGCCTAATTTCTCTACTGTTGTCGCTAACGAAACTAAAACGGAACTAACAATTTGGCTTAAAATTAGGATTTAGAATTATTTTAATTCTATGTTCACAGCCAAGCTAAAAAAAAAAAAAAAGGGTTAAAGGGTTTAACGAGCGTTAACCACTCCTGGTCATCTGCCCGAAGCCCTAAGGCCCTATGTCTGCAGACAGCCAAGCTAACACCGGCTGATCAACAATTGTAATAATTCCAAATAAAAAAAATAAATTAGCGTTTGGCGTTGCAGTACGTGCCAGAGGTGTGCGCTTTAACATTGTCGTAGAAGGCAGCGTAGAGAGCCGCGGATGTTTCGAATCTTTTGATTGATGTGAAGTACTATCGTTACTGGTGATTGTTTAGCTTGCAATTAAATGCTTTATTGTTAATATTTTAAATTTAGGAAAGATACTCTGCAATAAATATAAACAATGTAAGCATTATTGACGGTGGCACTTTCTTTGCCAGCTTAACCACGGCGGCTAACGTTGTATTTTACAACGGCGGCGACGAGGCTGGAAATAACGAAACGGATACTAAATATGGATGCAAACGAAAGTATCTTAAAATTAATATGAAACGTAGCCTAGCTAAAATGTAAAAAACACCAGCAAAAAGCTTCAGCTCAACTGTAGCCGAATGAATATTGCCCCGAGCTTTTTAAGGACCATTAGCAAACATTGCACAGCCATTATAATGAGAGGAAATACAAATTTAAAATAAATTTTTCTTCGCTTCGCCTACAATAGGCCCAAAGCCTGTTTCCTAGTAATGTATATGTTTGTCATGTACGTGATGTAAGATTTATTTTGTTATTTGTGAGTCCAACTTTCTAAATTCCTTTACCCAATTTTAATGATTTACTAACTAGCCACAAATAATGCATAGAATGTATGCGGAAAATGTGAAATGGATCGGGTAATGTGTTCAAAACAGACACACAGATGCCAGGAATCAGCAATTGTGAATCGCTGATGTCACAGAGACAGACGAACAGATGCCAGTACAGGATGATAATGCTACCTTGCTCTTCTTTGCACACCACGCATCGCTATCAAACTGAATAAAATGCTGTAGCAACTAAAAGCGAGGAAAACTCAAATTCGTAGATATTACCCCAGCCCACTTGTAGCAGCACCAGTCGCCCTTTTAGGTACCTGTAGGCAGTGACTGCAGCCGTATGAATTGGACTGTTACATTAGACATCGTCACAGCGTGGCTGCAAACTGCAATACTGGTACGATCAGTAGGAATTAGCATTATTATTATGATTATTATTTACTCGGTTCAATGTCTAATAAAACTAAAGACGTAACTACCAGTAGAATGACCTGCACTTGCCTTGAAGACGACTGTTTTGTATTGGCACGAAAAACAAAATTGTAGCGGTATTGGTTTATCCTAGATTTAAAAAAAAAATATTACTTCTTCGTACTATTTGTTACATCATTGTAGTCCATGTTTTTATACTTTAGAAAATTCATTAAAAAATCAAAAAATTTGGAGATTAAATTGCTATTATTGTGTGGCTGGGGAAGCTACTTTTTTCGAAGGATGCCTTCTAACAAGGTTACCTATTTATTATTTTTTCTCGGCACATACATGCTGGATTTCATTATTGTGAAGAAAACATTGTCGTGATTGTCTATTTTGACAAACACTTCTGTGGACGTAAACTAACATTAACATCAATATTGTTAAGGACAAAATTATTCTAATAGAGAACTATCAATTTTCAACATTTTTTGGAAAAAGTTTATTTGACTTTTCCGTCTGTGCACGCAAATTGTAACATAGTTTTTTTTTTCAAACCAATGATTGCGTTGTTATTGTACTTATTGTACATGTATGTTTTTAAGGCAAATCCAGACATTTATTACTGGTATAATCAGGACAAATGGGTGTTTTTGTTGCATATGCTTTAGGCAGTACGAAATTTAATGGGGGTAGGGGGAAACAAAGCATTCTTACCCAGTAACCATGGAACAAAATAAGATGGGAGAGGGGTCAAGATTCACGATAAAAAAGAAATTAAGGTAAATTCATTACTACAGAAAAACATGTGTAGTCGTTTCACTTAGGGCGCCTACTTTTATCTTTTTGTTCTGCATTAAAGGATAATTGCAGCTTTGGCTCCAGTAAAATCATTATGTACTATACAACTAAAAAGCACTTGTAAGAATGTTATAAAGTAAAAGCCAGGAAAGCGCACAAATATACATTAAAAACTCGACGTTTCGGCTTACTTCAGAGCCATTGTCAAGAGACAAAAAGAATTAAAAATAGCACAAGAAAGCCACGAGTGAGGTTGCAAGTAAACGTCCATCTTAACAATGTACAACTTACTAAGACGTTAAAAACAAACAGAACCGTAAAAATAAAAATTTTTTAAGTTTAAAAAAAAAGAGAGGACTTCGATGTGTGCTGGTGGCTAGCACCAAACGTAGTGCCAGAAATGAGCTGCGTCTCGTTTTTATATGGGTTTACTCAGGCTCCCCTGGTGTTGGAATTTGTCAACTTGACATTTTTTTTTTAATATTTCGATCCAATCTTTGAACCTAATGGTGTTGGGTTGAATGTGGTTGTGCACCTGGGGTAAGTGAACTGAAATACAGAAAGTTTCAAGATTAAGATGAGTAGAGTAATTTGGTGCTTGAATATCTGGTTGATGTCCTGTTTTTAACACGTCCTAGCAAGTTTTACCTTGTTAAGATAGACGTTTTACTTTCAACTTTGATTCATGGCTTGCTTGTGTTACTTGTAATTCTTTTTATTTTTTTACTATTGAGAATGGCTTTGAGGTGAGCCAAAACGTCGAGTTTTTAATGTTTATTTGTGCACTCTCGTGGCTTTTACTTTATAACTATAACATAAAATCATTATGTACACAAATACCGGTCATGTCACATCAGGAAAATAATAATAAAGTTTATAATAAAGTCTTAACAAATTTTTAGTTTTGTTATATCAATGTGCTACTTTGTTTCTTTTGCTTCTGTCTGGCTCAAGCTGTGTTACAGGAAGAGATGGTTACTGAAATATTATACCTGCAGTAGTGCACAAAGGTTTAAGAGGACCTAGGAACGCTTTAGTATCGCCAACACCCAGAAATGGGTATGCAACCTTTTTTTGGAATAATTTCAGAAAGTTGTGTGGGTGAGGGAGGGTTGAGATGAAAAACTAGTCTGTAGCTCTTGAGATCGCAACTTTCTAAATTAGATTTTTGTAACCAAAAAATATTGATACTTTTTCTCTCCAATCCTAAAAATGCTTTTCCGACTCTATGCCGCTGATTAAATGGAAAGCACTAATTTTCTTTTTTTATGACTAACAACTTTTTATTTTCATTTATTTTCAGAGTGACTTCGCAGTCTCACCATCTCAGGCCTTTCACAGTTATACTTTGAATTACATCACGGCGCTGACATATCTTGACACGCTCCGGAGCCACACAGAATTCATTGAATTTGAAAAGGTAAAAAAGAGTCTTTAATGAACATAATGCTATGTTGCATTTCTGGCGCCATGTCTTCGGTTGGCAGCAAAACTAGACAGCTATGTTGCATTTGTGGAATAATATCGCAATGTAAACTTTCTCGCCCACTTATAGTTACTGCTAAATTTATTGTTTTTTTTATTTTGCGTGGCGTAGGATCTTTTGAGTTGTCAAAACTAGTAACCATAGTAACGAAACATAAGACAGCACAAAGTAGGATGCACACAACATAAAGGGCGTCGATTCATTTCAACATTAAAACAGTTTCTACTGTAGTAGAAAATGGTGGATTGATTTATAAATGCCAGCATTCGATGATTGTTTTCGAGTTGACAAACACAAAATCGATGCCAGGAATGCCTCAGAATCGATAACTTATCGTAGCATGAGAGGTCAGACCCGCAATTCATCTCGTATCCTTTTGGCTTAAAGACCAATGCCTTAGTCACTACATTATATAAATTTCAGGTGTTCAACAAGGAGCTGCTAGGTTGGCACTGGAAACATCCACAGCACAATATTGACACAATATCTGTTATTGTTTGTGGGTTCTTCCACTGCCAGCCAGGGGTTATTCGAGACACCCCAAATTTGGTAATCACTTTTTTTGACTCTGTGATTTTCTTTGTGTATTGTAGTGGTGTCAAAAAGATGCTCGATGCAAAAAGCTTCATTTGACCGACTTACTGGTGGCACCGGTTCAACACATCACTAAGATACCTGTAATCTTGAAAGACATTCAAGCCTGGACGGTCAACGAGGAAGAAAAGAAACAAATTGCACAAGTGGTAGAAACGGAAGAGAAGTTACTCAGTGAGTTATGTCTGTCATGTTTCCACAAAAATTAATGTTACCTACTACATATTTGTTTGAGAGATGACTGCAGAGGTGTAGGCAATGTCGTGGAATTGAAGGCATTGCCAACAGCTTAATTATGCAAAACCATTGAGTGTCATTTTTGCTACATAATTCATGGATGCTCTCTTGTACTTATGTTTGGACCCCAAAATCCGAACATTAACTTTCATTAAGCAAGGGAGTGGAGACCATCCTAGCCCCAACTTGAATGAAATCTGTGTATTGCTTGATAATTCTGGTACTGTCCCTTCCCACACTTGCTTTGGGATTTGATGTCAAAATTGTTGTTGGCATCTTCCGCCAGCTGCGATTGGTATTTTGTCTCTTCGTTTGGTTCTGTGATGGGAGGGGCCAGAAAGCGTCGATTCTTCGTTAGGTGTTGTTTTAAAAAATACATACCAAAACACATGGTGGTCAATGATCATGAACCAATAGAGTTGTTTTCTGACAAATTATTTGGGGTTATACTGTCGGTGTGTGTTATTTGCTATTCTCCGATTTAGTAGGTTGATTCAGTTTAAAGAGTTCCATTACGAACGAGAAAGTTTGACATTATTAAGACTCTGATCCAGCATATGAGGATTTCAGTGCATAACTAGGTAAGTATTAGTACTGTAAATAATTTTTAATGGATTTTTTTTAATAGATTGAATTTTCGTGAATTGGTCAGCTGGCAAATTCGTTAGTGCAGCATCGAATTTAGGCATCAGCAGTGGAGTAGTGGTAAACAAAATAGTGGCGGGGCTGTGGTGAGGAAATTGCTGGGGGAGGGGGATAGTTACAGCTCCCAAACAGCCTACGCACGCGTTTGCCTTTCATGGCTTAAAGTTGAAAAGAAATAAACTGAAAGTTGCTTGGTTCAGTTTTACTGAACGTTGCTGTTCCCTGTTTAACAGTTTTGCAACATTGTGTCAAACCTCTATATTAACACTGAAAATACTGGTTTGTTTTCCTTGGGTGTATGGAGAAAATACTAGATTATATGCAGACAAAATAGTAAACTAGATAGTAGAGTAAATCAAGCAGTGGTGATGGCAGCTCGCACCCATAGTAGACACTGCATCGAGTCCGAAAATAATTAAATTAAGAAAAATACTGCATGAGCCTCCTCTCGTCTAGAATAAGTGCCGGACCGCCACTTCCGCGCTGGCTACACCACTGGGCATCAGTCCAGTTTTTATTACAATGTACTGAACATCAACGCAAGAGGCAAACGGAGCCCTCGCTTTTATTGATTGCTGGCTGGCGTAGAATCAGAATAAGTTTAAGAATCTATGCTGACATGGTGACACTGCTTTCAGAACTTGACACTTGTAAATTTGTGTACTCCGCTGTTCCTCATCCAGTAAAAAATACACTCAAAATGAGAATACACAATGGCGAAAAAGCTGATAACAACCTGCTGTAAAGTAGTACAAACCTTAACACAAGACCATACTCGGGAAGTTATGATTTACATCAGAAGCAGAGACCATCAAGGGAAGTTGGATATTTCTGAAACTCGGCAAACGCCTACTACAGCAGAAATTTGATGACATTACTTGAACAAATACACTTTTTCCACCAACAGAGGCACTATTGTGAAGCGCAATAGTGCTTCTGTTGGTGGAAAAAGTGTATTTGTTCGAGTAAAGTTGGATATTTGTCATGAGAAGTTGGATATTTGTAGCCTCTCTCCTGCTCTCTGAACTTTTATTTCCAATGCACATGGCCTCCGCCTGAGTCTTCTTGTGTGCTGAGGTATGCACCACTTAGTTAATCGTTGGTTTCTCTTTGTGTTTTCACTATTCTGATTACACCTATTGTCAATCTGTGCTTGTTTTTCGTTAGATAAGAAACCGGTGCAATCTGGAAATATGAAACAAAATTGCAATTTTTTTTTTAAATAAGGCCCACCATATGAGCCTGTAATCTTAAACTCACTTTCCATTCCCTGCATCCACTCATCAACATTGAATCAGAGCTCTACACTCCATGTTTGTCATGTACTCCAGGTGGATTACTTATCAGCAGGAATACAAACAAGCATGCCTACTGTTGGCTGCAGTGAACTGAATGTTGTGTAAAAAGCTAGCATAACAAACATTAAGAAAGCAACTCAAATAATGCAGATGAATACTCATGCACGATACTGAACAAGCGTTGCGCTAATTTTAGCAAAACAGAATTAGTCCATCACTAATATTAAAGTCAAAGTTCAGCATGCTTCTAATATTATGATGTATTTTAACCTTACAGGAGAACTCGATGACAAAATCAAGTGGTTAAAGAATTTCGAGCGATTGCTAGAATTGCAGCGCAACATTATTTGGCCTTCAGTTATGGATGCTGATCCTAAATCCTTTGTGCCAGAAGTAAGTATGACAGTTAAATCATATGTATTGTAATGGAAACGGTCTGAGCCATTGGCTGAAGATTAGATTAATTTTATTTATATTTGGTCCTTGTGCAGTTCCTGAAGCCAGCACTAAGTCGACAGCCTTGCGAAAAACTGATTGCCAGTCCAAGGCGACAACTAATTTATGAGGGGCCTTTAATTATGATCGGTAAGTGTTCTTTACTAGGGTATAAGCTTGGGTACTTAGAACTTTACAAGCAGTTGGAACGATAACGGTTGTTGATGATTACTTATTACCTTGGCATGGCTAACTGGTCATATCACATCCCGAAAAATAAATACTCAATTCTCATAAGCTCCCGAGTGAGTAATTTAGGGTACATTACCCATTTAATTGTTCAATAAATTAACAATAAAAAAAATTAACACGTAAGTAAAACTGGAATTTTTTTCATTTTTAACTTGGCATTTCATTCACCTATAATCAATGCAGATCAGTCGATTTTGTCAGGTGCTGTTCTGTTACTAATAGTAGCTTACAGTGCAATCCTGTGTATGTTTCTATCCCTAGTCAAGGTAGGCACAGCACTACAGCAAAACTATTTCCCGTTTCCCAATTACAGACTAAATCAGATTTGGACTGCTAGGTGAGCACTACATAGTATGCATACTTCGTCAACTTGTTCGCACCTCCTGGTTGAGGACCACGTTAGGTGTGCCTAAGTGGCTACAAACGATAAAAGCAAGGTGCTCACCGCTTCATATGGTATCAACGGATTGCAAGCAGCGTACGGACGTTTTACTGAATTCGAGTGCACTGTATTGAAACAATTCATTGGGAAATATCCAACTTTTTATGAAATTGTTATTAAGAAAAAGGATTAGTGTAACTAGGGGTGATAAGTAAAATCCATTTTCCCAAGGGATGCCTTCCAAACAGGAATTTATTACTCAAAGTTTCAATTCTGTATCAGAACCTTCCTCAGTAGAGCACTGAATAAACAGTACAATAAAAATTATACTAGTAGGGGAACTTGCAATATACTTAAAAGCTAAAAATTGGCACTCGTCATATGAAAAACAAATCATGGCAGAGGCCATGTCACTCTCAGATAAACTTATAATCGTACATTTCTACAGATTTTTAATAAACATACACCAATCCACTCTTCCATTATAGGGTAATTTTTGTTCAAATTGAGTGCCTTGCGCAGAAAAGCTGCAGGTGTATATGATTTTAATTTAAGTCTTAAAAAGGTGAAGCTTTGCGATGTGGACCGTTGATCGCCCATGGTAATCAGGATGGTATCCAATTTCATTGAACTATCTCCGAAGGGCATTACTTCTACCAGTAGCTTCAACAACATCTCAAAGTGTTCGGCTTTTCGCTTTGTGAGGGGGCACTTCGTTTCACCAAAATATACCCCCCGCCCCCCCTCCCCCCACTTCACAGAATGCACATGGGATTATCACATACATTAAACCTCTGGTCATTTTCGTTTGCTAAGGTCTTCATCGGGTAAACATTTAGAGCTTTTAGTCTAATCAGGACCAATCCTCCCACCACGTATGAGGATTCAGTTGTGCCGCCCATGGTGAAAAACTGGTCAAATGTTCCAGAGAAGTGGAGCTCTATAATACCATTTTCATCATTGTGTAACGTTATTGGACAACAATGTTTCTAGCCAACGTTATATCATAGGCTGAAGATTAAACAAACAATGTCTACAATGCTGGTGTGGCAACGAAGCCATTATCATATACAGTAATCTAGTTAATTTTCAGTGTCCAATAGGTGTTGAATATCTTGTAATTCGTTTTAATCTGGAACAGTTGGTAAAATGTACCAATTTTGTGATAAAAATAATTATCATTTTTTGAAATGGAAAAAAATGAACGCTTTTCCTTGATTAAGCACCTGGCTACAACCAGCACCAATGCCAGCATTTAGCTCATATAAAAATAAGTCACCAGACCTCGCATAGCCACCTGAATAATGTTTGGAAACAAGGTTTAGAAGGCCTATTTGTGTTCTGTCTTTCGACACATGGGTGGGGAAAAGTAACACAAAATCACATTATAGCATCAAGGACGAAAGAAGTCGTGTTTGTGCAGTTTGAGGGTAGGCTTTGATTTAGGTATTCAAGCTTTTTTAATGTATATTACGGTAAGCCCCTAATAAGAAATGCAGGTTTAATAAATCGGTTCTCAAAAGTATGAGCACCAGGCTGCAAATACGCACCAGGCTTTGTACGTCACAAAATTCGTTAATGTAAGGGAGAAACACAGTAACGTGCTTGTCCCCAATCAAAGAAATTTAGACTTGTTCGTTTTCATTTTTTCGTCTTTTTGCTTATGATACGTAAAATTGTTCTCTATTCCCTTCTTCTTTTCCAGAGGGTAACAAGCCCAACAAGATGTATGCCATTCTGATGACAGACCTTTTAATCATAGCTAGGAGAAAACGAGATCTTCGTAGAAAAGTAAGTTGTAAAAATCAAACGTTGTAGCCATTAAGACGATTACTAAATTGAATTGTGCGAAAAAATCCACCTATTATGCTATCATCACAGCTAAACATTTTCGTAACAATAAAATCTAAATAAAATCCAACATTGTGCACAGACGCCATTTTCTGTAACCTTTCATCCATCTGGCATCACTCCAAACCAACAAACGTCACTGTTAAAAATTTAAACTGCAGCTTTTCCTCTATCTCCAGTCAAAAGTATTAAATCATCAGTAATAACAACATCATAGGATAGGCTCATTAATGGGAGGAACCAACCTGGCATGCGCGCAACACTTGAGAATGTTTATCTTTCCTTTACCTTTTTGGATACCCGATATTTTCTTCAAAAGTTGGAACGTAATGACAAAGCAGGCTTAACTTAAGGTAAAATATTTTTCTTAATGTATCTTGGAACTTCAAAAATCAGACGTTATGGCTATTAAAACACCTACAAATACATTAAGACTCTGGTGATGTTCATCATGGCTGAACGATGGCAGAACTTAATCCAATTTTCAGAATAAGCTGATCTGGTCGATGTAAAGGGGACCAAGGCGTAGTCAGTCTCTGTGCCTAACACTGTGCGAGACAGCCAAGCTCTTTCAGCAGCTGTGGGATCTATTCTGGCTTATTCTGAACATTATCTCGACTCCCTGCTGTGATTGTCCGTCCCCTACCTATACTTCATTTTCCGTAATAATGCCTAGTGATATTAAAAATTGAGCCGGTTCATATACACAAGCAGTTTGCCCCATTTAACATAAAACTAAAAGAATTTTATTTTTAAAAATAATATAAAAATTATTTTAATAATATAGCAAACACTTCCACCTATCAAGGCGCAATCAGGGGTAAAAAGTCACATAAACCAAAAATTTATTAAAGTATGTTATGATTTAAAATTCCACGTAATTTACAGGCACAAACTGTCCTAAACGAAACAAAGGAACGCAAGTCAAACAACAAAAATCAAACAATAGAAATAATGTAGTACAGTAAGCCACGTGTATGTATTCGTCAGAGTGGCGTGACTCGAATTTGAAATTACAAATCCATCTCCAGATCAGTGACATTGCACCAGCTACCGGATTATAACACCAATACCCGAAAATCCATTTACTGCATGTATGCCAGTGAAGGAGTGTCTGGGGATGGATTGTGTTGCACAATTATCTCAGTGATATGGGGATGGATTGTGTTGCCAGCTCGAATCCAGGTCACGCCAGTCTGGGGAAACGTAAATGTGTAAGGGTGGCTTACTCTACTACCTTATTTCTAGTGTACGATTTTCACTCTTTGGCTTGCCTTCCTCTTTTCTTTATACAATTCACAAATTGTCCTGTTGTAAAGCAGACCTTTCATCCATTTATTTGTATATTATAACCAAACTAGATGGACGTGCTAAGTCCATAAACATTCATATTTTTAAGGGGAGATTTTCGCTAATTCAACTTCACTAACTAAGAATAATAATTAAAGAGAACAAAATAAATTTTTCGTCATAGAAATCATCCATTGGCAGTGGATGGCCAAGCTCAAGCATCCGAGGCAACGAGTTTCCAGGTGATAGTGAAGTACATTACATAATCTATCAACAACCTTTGTCTCTGGATCGGATATTTCTTCATGATGTCAGCCCACAAGATGCAGCTGGTGAGTTTTAATCCTTAACGTTTGATGCTGTCAGTGTCATAACTAGAATGGGCAAAGCGAATTTCAGTAAATGGAGTTCCTAGGCCATTCTTTTTAGCCATTATACGAATGCACTAATGAGGGTAAGAGAATGGAGTAAGTAGTGCAGTTTATACTTTTTTTAATACAGCCACACTTGCGTACAAAACTCACAATTTACAAATATTTTGACACCAAACAGCCACATATAAACAATGTACGGTGATGCTTCTTCAGAGTAAAATTTTAATGGTAAAACACACCTTTCATTTCTCCAGTTTCATACAACAACAAGTCGCTATGATAGTCCAACAATTGGTGTCGTTAATTTCGGTAGCAATACATTTCAGAATATTTGGCCGAGCGAGCGACGTCGAATGCTAGACTGACTGAATTTGCATTTCGTGCATGTTTGTGGGTTTTTCTGTTTGGGAGACTATAACTTCTCAATTTTGGCCTGATTTAGTTGAAATTTCATGACAAGGGAACGTTGAGGTAATGAAACGGCATGAGTCAAGATGAGATTCGTACCACAGTTATTTTCGGAGATATTCAGTCGGATTTTCTGTTGGAAGGATAAGCCACTCTTTTGTTATGGCAGAAAGGGAGCTCAGTCTGTAAGGCTAGAGGGCCCGATCACACATCAACACCACTAAGCTGTAAGCCACAATACACCATAGTGAAAGTTCTTTGAGTGTGAAAAAGGTAGAAAATAATTACAACTAGCAAAAGAAAATACAAATACTGGCAACTGTCATTTACATTGATTAAAATACATACGATTCCAGAAAAATACACATAACCCACCATAATGAACACTTCTACTAATGTGCATGTTAAGTTTTTGGTGAAGCTTACTACTTCCGTTGACCTTATTCAGAAGTTGCACGGCACATACTAAAACGTCCAAAATTACGTGTCAAAAGTTCGCACAAATCAAATGCATGCGCCTGTTCTGATGGCTCGCTGATCTCTATCTTTTCTCATCTGGACATTCCACTTGGCATTTAGCTTCGCTGCTGGAGTGGGAGGCACTGATCTGTAAATCTCGTTATATGTTGTTCATCAATGGATGTTGTAGAGCCTGTATCGTCTCACAGAGATTCGAGATCCTCCAAATGCGCACGCATCAATATGGGTGTTGAATTTCACCAAAATGGATACCTTATCCCACACAACAGGGTTTCGAGATCTCAGCTGGTGTTGTGTGATTCGATTCTAACGTTCTCCCTTAAGGGTGGCTTCTTCGTGTTCTTAGATGCATTGAAGAAGTTTTCTCCTGGTCTCTCCTGGACGTTAATAAGTTGCTGACTATTAAAAGCACTGTCCAAGAATGCATGCACTGGAAAGAGGTGGAGTTAGCCCATTTGCATATTGGTCACACCAACCTTACTAATTGTTTCCTTTTGAGGGAGGTTATCCCTCCTGAATGACATTGGTGTCGTGGCCACCCGTGGTCTGTCACGTTCTTGTTGATTATCACCATCTTGATGGTGTTCGTCGCCATTTCTACCATCCGCGAGACATAGCGTGTCAATTGGGTGAAGATCATGTCCAGGTTTTTTCATTTTTTGAAGACACACGATAAAATCTAGATTTGAAGTTTGGTTAACATCTCTGTAATGTGTGGTGCAGTGGTTTCCTGGATCAGCACTGTCACTAAGGTTGGTGCTAATGATCTAGCAGTCGACATGCCATTAAGTCTGAATCTCCCCTCTCTCCGATATAGATTATATTGCACCTCCTGCAAGGAACCCGGGTACACTAATCTTCTTTGATTTTCAAGGTGACCATGCATTTGTATGTAACCGGGCGATACACTCATTTACTCCGAAGCTACATTAGCAGGGGGGTTGGGGTGATCTGAGCAAGGGGGCTGTCACTTTGCTGTTTACTACGAGTATTATTGCGGTGGACCAGATGAGGGATGGTAGGATTGGGGAGGGTGGGGTAAAAGAGGGACCCACCACAGCTTTAGCATCACACCCTTTCTTCGTCAGTAGCATCTTCTTGAGGTTTGCTGGGTGCTTGAAAAAAAAACATTTAATTCCCTTCTTCCTTAAGAACTCGTGAGCCCTTTTGCTGACCCCTGGCATAAAAGTCACGACTTCTGCTGGCACACTCTGTAAGTTTGTTGAGTTGCGAGTGTATTTTGGAAGTTCAGAATGGATGGCATGAGTGTTGGTGCCAAAACTGTCCCTGACAGTAGTGAGATTTGATTGGTTAGCTTAGAGATTTTCGAAGGTACAAAAGACAATCAATCACCATTCATGGTGCGCATTATGGTGGCCAGTGGATATGTCTTCTCATAGCCCCATAAATGTTGGAGAGCTGGCACTGGGCCTCATATGCTTCATGGAAAGTTAGCCACTGTGATAAAAATAGGAAAAAGGAAGGCACAAAGGTGCTAGCTAACCTTTAACGACACTGAAATATTTTGTTATCCAAGTATAGTTAGTATCTTTTATTCTAAAATCTACAAATGTGAGGAAAATCAAATTTTGTGAACAAGTATCACCAGTGAATGAAAGAAACGCTTGCTACATTTCAATCCGTAATGCTCGGAGCTCTCCCGAAATCAACGATGTTGATTGTATTTAATTACGCCTTAACACAATGTCACAAAAACGTGCAGCATCACGATGGTAGACGATGTACTAGGTACTGAATATCCCATTATGAGATCACAATGTTATGTTTTTGCGGATGGGGTACAATCAAAGTTGTTTTTCATTTGGAAGGTTGTGGCATTGATAGTACATGGAGAACGTGTATTATTCGTAGTCCATGAAGGGTGTATTATCGGGAGTATACGAAGAAAAAGTATTATTATGCGTATTATTAGGAGTATATGAAGGTCCTTCATTATGAGGAGTACATGAAGGAAGTGATGTTAGGATTACACGAAAGACTGTATTATTAGGTGTACATGAAGGACGAATGTTAGGAGGAATACGTGAAAGACATGCATTATTATTAGAAGTACGTTAAGAAAGTTATAAACAGTAAAGAAAGCCAAATGGGCTCGATAAGTGCTAAATAAATATGGATGCAAACCTATTTGCGTT
>JAHWFP010252456.1:0-29071 GCA_023313725.1 Lithobius niger | reverse complement strand
ACGTTTATCAAATTCCCTGATTTTTCCCTGACTTTTCCAGACTTGATAAATTCCTTGAATTTTCCCGGGTTTCCAGGTAGAACGCCTCCTTGTGAATAAACACTACACATTAACCTTAATGTACCAAAAATGAATAAACCAGATAAAGTTCATATTCTGGTGCATGAAGAGAATTGTTCATACTTACTTCACAATAATAATACAGACAACTGTATCAACACATGTATAACCTATTAGAAATAGAAGAAAATACCAAATATTTAGGCCTAAATATTGATACATACTGGAATTTCAAAAGTCATATTAAAATTATAATATAAAAACTGCGTATTGCCCTTGCACAAATTTTCAATTAAGATATATTTTGAATGAAAAAAATAAAATGAGTTTCTATGAAGCTTGGATTGAAAGTCGCATTAGGTACGCAATTATACGGTTATGCAATACGTCGGATGCGAATGCCCAGTGGGCCACTTTTGGTAAGCATGACATGCTGCGTGATACGGCATTTTTTGCTATGTTTTAAGTTTAATTAGAACCTGATGATGGAATAGGTCAAATTCCGAAACGTTGTTTTGATTTACTTGCGCACTTAAAGGCATTAAAAAAAAAAATGATGTCACACAGGTGCTTCTTGTTTCCAGTTATCGCCATGTTAGTCGATTTCTGGTTGATTTTTGAAAATTCCCATGGACAACTCCTATCCGCCACAGCCACTCGCCAAATGACAGGTTAAAATAAGCGGACAATGATTAAAGTTTTAGTTCTTCTGACCAAGCCGTGACCTTAAACGAAGCTTGGCACTCAAACGAGCCATACTTCGGCAACCGTAAGGGCGCGATGACGCAACGACTTTCCTTTACATTTTCTCAGCTAGAAGTTCATCGCGATGGCAAACGTGTCGTTGCTGTGGTAATAACGCCACCTAGACTAGCTATATCCGGTATTGTTATTGAGTAATAGCTTTCCGTCTTATAATCCGACAATAAGATAAAGAATTCCTCCTGAAGAAACAATTTTCCCCGTCGCTTCTGAACTGACATTCTTGACTGTTTTCATTGCGAGTCGGCAGCGTTAAAACCGCCGCCATTCAGATGATTTCTAGCTTCTACTAGTTGCGAGAATGCAAAAGCGACTCGTTACATAAGCGCACCCTAAGTGCTGGTTTGCGCAACGACAGTTTTCTCGCTCACTAGCTTTTACTTGATCGATACTAAATCTGATGGCTGCTTCTCGCCTTTACCGGAGTATGCGGCTGTCGAGTTGTCTAAGCGTATTAGTTACCATGGCAACGGCGCAGACGCATATCTTCTCGTGCCTCGTGCCACGGCGTACGACGCTTGCAACATTTGAGCGTCGATTTATGACAACAAGAAAACAATTTTTACCGCAGTACATGACGACGGACTGTGTTTTGTATGCCGGCATTCGATGGTTTATCTTCAATTCGATAGCCACGAAATGGACACCATGTTGGATTTTGAATTCTCGCTGCGAGAAGCTATTTATTCTACCGACGTTTAATCATTGCTAGAATACTTACTTTAAGGAAGAATAGCAAATTTTGGAAATAGCGTGAAATGACAACAATCTTGTAGCAATGTTTAAAATTACTGTAGCACTTTGTTCTTAATCGTTGTTATTTAGAATACATACAATTTGTTATCTATTACCGCAGTCATTTAGTAACAACGGGAAACTAATCATAAATAAATAACGGTTGACTAGCAAATAGCATTCGGCAAGCGAGAATGACTTGTTGCGTAAATGCGCCCTAATAACCAGAAGCGAACTGTTTGGAGCGTTGCGTTTCATATTTTTGGGACTCCACAGTCAATTTTCAGCTTTTATGGTTTTTTTTCCCCGTTGCGGTTCTAAAAGGAATGTAAACAACAAAATAATATAAAATAAGAAAATAAAACACGTTGCCAATAAAAACGTACGCGTGATGAGTGCTGAGTTTGAAATCGAAAATGCGAGTAATTCGGTCTCGCGCCCGCTATATAGGCTTGGAACCGACCACTTTCACTCGTCTGTTCTTGCGCATCTTCTTCGAGGGTACCCGGGGATCCCTCACAAAACTTGCGATGCACGTCGGGCCTTCTGGGCCTCTTTATCGCCTTCTGATTGGTGGCGGTCTGCAATTTCTTAAAAAATTTATTTGCAGTACAAAAAAAGCGCGGCATGAGGGAACCTTGTGAGTTGTGCCAAATGCACGGAAAAAAATAAACACAGAAAAAAATGCGCAAGAAAAACACCTAACTACAAATAAGGGCCCACATAAGACATATCAATAAGATCAACCGTGGACAAAAAAAACTCACAAAATTGGTTACAAAATTGGCAAAGAAAGAGCATCCTGGAGTCAAAAGTTCAAAAATAAAAATTCGGCAGAGCAAGCGAAGGCAATCCACAGCAATCAAAAACACTTCAACTCCTTCTAAACGTCACTCTCAACCAACCAGAGCTTCAGTTTTTATTTATTTATTTAATTTTTTTTTATTAAAAGTTCATTATGGGGAGTGACACGTAAATTGAGCGTAAATTGAGCGGTAAATTGAGCGGTAAGTTGACCAGTTAAACCGTTTCGCACAAACAAAATTTCAAACATTTTTCCAAAATGATTGGCAAAAGCAGACGAAGTCTTGTAGCGGAAAAATTATCAGGGTCAGTTCTGTATAATGACTTAAAGTAAATGAAAAGCATTATGAATCGACACATCCTGAAAAATGCTTTCATACTCTCTCCAACTTATAACTTTGAACTATTTATAGTTTTTAGCTGGGAAAATTAGGGCCGCATAAATCAAGCCTATGTGTGTAGAATAAATCCTCGCAAAATGACAGTTGTTTTATCACGCAGTGAGTACACCATTGACATCGGAGTATCAATGCACAGAGGAAGAAGGACCCTGAGTGCAGGCCTTTATCCCGTCGGAAATGGTTGTCATCGGGAGTTGGGTTCGAATTCCTGGAGGGTATCTGGCGAGATAGGGTGGCCGGAAGCAGCTACGGAAGCGCCGGAAGGGTTGGCGATTAAGAGCGGGGCTCGACCAACCTCAAAATGGCCAGTCTGGCGGACGGATCGCAAATTGGCCTTTTGTCTCCTGGCGCAGGGAGAATAGTGGTCACGTCAGGAAAAAGTCCACGCGCCGGATAAAGGGTCGAAACTCCCTTAGGCTCCGGAAGGAAAGAAGAGGGGGGAAAAAAACAAATAAAACAGCAAATAAAAACAAGACATTTTGGAGATGAACGTAGAAATTCTGTCCAAGCAACACTCATTGGTTGTAAGGATCTCACACACATTTTTTTTCTAAGCTGTAAGCTGTCTTAGCAAAACATCGTAGTGGAGCAGTGTGGTTGGCGGAAAAGTGTGGTGGAAGGAGCTGACGCAAAACCTCTCTTCTCCGCAGAAGATGTAGCGCTCCTGAATGACAAAAAAGATTCATGGTTATAGAGCTCGGAATGAGGAGGGGAAGGGGGGGGGGGATAACGGGGTAATTTGCGCTCCTAAGCTGTCAAAATTGCACCTAGGTGGCGTGCCAGGGGAGAAAAAAACGCGTTTCTTAAATCTGAAAATATTGTAATTTTTAATGGGCTCTGCGTTACAATAAGATCTTCAAGTAAAACCAAGTTAACTAAATTAACGTTATGTTCACCAAACTATGTAGAATTCTCTGGGCTGAAGTTAAAGTGGCGCTATCACCGATGGAAAGGAGGCAGAATCTAGCTACATCTAGCGTATCTAGCACTTGCCTACATCAAGTTGTTAAGAGTAAAAAAGTTGGTCTAGTTGAGCGTTGCAGTCATTCAAACATGAACCATGGAACAAACAGGGCTTAAAACCAGTCTAGTATACGTGCCCTAATTACGTGCCCTTCTTTACACCCAAAAACCATGACTTTTAACCCCTACTGGACTGTAGCTTTTTGACGCGCACCCAGCCATGGCGCCAAAAGGAGAGAGGGTCAATTTTGCTAGGTAAATCCTATCGGTAATCCTAGGTTCTTTTACATGCCACAATCGACATGAGCACGAGACAACACAGGGCCCTTCTCTGCCCGACAATGCCAGTGGTGGCTGAGACCGGATTCGAACCCGGGACCTCTGGCACTGGAGACGACCATGCTAACCATCAGGCCACCTTGCCCCCAACCCTTACTGGACTGTCAGGATTAAAAGTTCTCAATCATGGTGTCATATATCCACTCGGGAGAGGTTCGGATGAGGTCCGACAGAGGCGACCTTATTCTTACGTATCAACTCCTTTCTAATCTTTTTTGACTTCAACTCTTCCCCTATGTTTTACTGTCACTTCAGCTTCAGTCGCGGTCACAGTCTCAAACTACAGGGTCTGACTTCTAGACTCAACTGCCCCTTTTGCTTTTTGACTGAGCGTGTGATGCTCCCGTGGAACAGCCTACCTGAGCATGTTGTTTCTGCCCCCTTGCTGAATAGTTTTAAGACTAGACTTGACACTTGGTGGGTTTGATCCGTGTTTGTGGGAGTGGGTGACTTTGAGTCTCGGCTCGGCACCATCATTTTCTTATCTTATCTTGAGCGAACTCATTTGAAAAATGTGACCTAATTTGTCTTTTAAGGAGGTGACAAGTTAGGTGACATCTCCTTAACCAAAAATCAGCCTTGAAGGGGCAGGGCTAATTTTAAAGTCCCACGCGCAAAATTAGCATTGTGAATGATCGACCCCAACAAAGGGAACATCGGTAGCCGAGTGGTTAGAGAGCTGTCCTCCAATCCTAGTGGACGCCGGTTCCAATCTCTCCCCTGACCAAAGTCCATTAAAAAAAAAAATCACTGACCCGAGAAGCAAACCTATAAACCTTTTAGGGCGATTGTGCATTCGTTAAAACGAATCTTTGTGCTACCGCGTCTGGTATCATAATTTCGCAATCTACACGAGCCCAAGATCTCCTCCAAAATATTAACGAGTGGGAAATTCCTGTCCCGGGAAGTATCGCCTGCCACCATCGACGCCGATACAAACAGTTAGTTGACACTTTAATTGTACCCAATTAACTCAAGTGGCGTATCGAAAGGTGTGTGGCTGAAATTTCCGACTGGAACCCAAATTTTCCGGACTTGTTTTACCTAATTTCATTTATTGTTTTGTCCCACTGTCGATTTTTACGACTCAGACTATTAGTTGACAATGGGAGGGGGGGGGGGGAAGGGTGCAACCACCTTTTAGGGTGTTTTTTTTACCTACCGTTAGTCAATCGATTGCTAAAAATCTTTTCTAAGAACTCCGTTTTAGCGACTAGGAGATGATCTGTATGGGATTACTTTCGGCCCATCCCACGCCATATTAGATTTCGCAAGCTTTGATGTTGAAATTACATTTGAGTGACGACCGTACTCGCGGAAGTTAATTAAAATGAATGTAAAGCCCTAATCAGACTGGCTGCTGGCGGCTGCATGGCGTCGCAGGACGGTTGACCAAAGACGTCAAATCGTCAATAAACGCTGCTGGAGTGCAGCAATTTTGACCTTGTAGGTTCTTAGTAAGGCATCGTTTCGTACGAAATATTCTTCTGTCTGGGAAGGGCTTTATAGTGTGCGTATCTTTAGTCGTGCACTTATTTTGTGATCGGCTACGTCTTCCTGGAGGAGGCGGCTTTAACCGACGGCCGCCATTGTTTTTTGTAACTACTTTGGATATCAACAAGGCACTCTGCGACTAAACCGTACAATCGATTATCTATGTTCATTCTGGGGCGAACTCAAGATGGGCCGCGGACACTATAAGCTTGTGGCACACTACTCCGTCTCGTTCCGACGACTGACGGCAACGGATGTTCCAGCGCACATTGCTTCCGTCGCTAAACGTTTCAGTCAGTACCGCTGAGCTTTTAAATTTGATCGCGCCCAAATTGGAAATGCAAATGAAGAAAGATCTTAAGTAGGTAATTAAACAGAAAGCCGTAGTAGATTAGGTATTAATTCTTTACGCTTGGGCATGATGACATTTAAGTACAGAAGGCAACTGAAATAGGTTCGCATCTGTATTTGGTAGGGGAAAGGCGTTGTGCGCAGAAGCGTGATAAACGACGACGGCCGTCGCCTGACGGTAGGTGCGTACACTTCTCTGATGCGATCAGTTTTTGACTGAATGGATTCTGCCTCGACAATTCCGTCCGTCAGCCAACGGGTCGTCACGGAACGGGACGGAGCAGTGTGCTATACAAGCTTTACCCCACTGAGTTCGTGCCGCAGTAACGAAGGCCTACAATTAAGCACTGAACAATCCCCCGTTGGGCAAGGAGGCAAGCTAATTTAACGCTATAACATAGCCGTGACAGAAAAGCCACCTTTAAACACGTCGATTAGTCAATTCTGAGAACAAATAAAAAAAAAATAAACACTTTGTATATGACGTTGGCTCCGCGTTGGTGGTGCTCGTGAAGGTGTCTCGTGGCAAAGGGGAAAAAGGATCGCTCATGTGACGACATGGCGACTGAAATCTAAATCCTGGGGTCGATCGATGGATCCATGTTTGTAGCCGAATCATAACTGAACAACGCAGAAGCAACAAGAAACCTTGTAAATTATCACTAGGAGCAGTTGGAGGAGGCAAAGTACGTTTACAACGGGCAGGTATATACCTACGCTTTCACTAATAAGGACCTAAAGGTAGACCATAAACGCTGATAGACAGTTAGCGTACTCAGACTACCGAGAGGGAAGGGCAACTTTTGTAAAAGGGCACGCTGAGGTATTTATCTTCTGGGGACCTTTTTTTTTTTTTTGCTCGACAGTCTTTTTTTGTACCCTCATTTTTAGGCTTGTCTTACTTTTTGCTCTTTTGTGCCCTTTTCCTGGCCTTCTTTTGCCCTTTACAGGCCTCTAAGCCCTTTCTCTGGCTCCAGCACCAGCCTTTATCGGTTCAGAAAACCAAAATATTTCATATCTTTTTTTAAAAAAGGGCAAAGAGGTCATTTTTTCCCGAAAGGGCAGGGGCAATGCTTCCCCCCCCCCCCCCTCCTCTACTGTGCACGCCACTGCTGATAGAGCAGTAGACTGTTCCGGTTATACTAACTAATAGTGCCAACGGGTTTTATGGGAACGGAGGAAGGATGATATTATCTGTCCTGCTGTCCCCTGCCCCCTAAAGAGTTCATGGTTTTAAATATTATTGTCAGCGAATTCACTTTTGAACATCGCCAACTTAGTGTGTTTACTAAAGTTGCTTTTAATTGTGTGACTTCTGGAGCCATTGATCTTGAAACTATACCTAGCCAATGTAGTAGCTTCCTGTAACGCATGGGCAGAAGAGCTCCACACATTTCTAGAGAATTCCGGAGCAAAATATGTGACGTCACACGACTTCACCTACCGACTTGTTTAGGTATCCAATCCTACAAGTTTAGGCTACTGATTGTCACTTTTACTGACTGGACCCCATGCGTAGCACTGCCTTTTAGACAAGAGATGCATTTTGCAATTTACGTTGCAAATTGTTGAAATTGTATAAATGATTAGATTAAACACTTTCATTATGGTTTCACAACCAAATCATCATCCACGAAGAACGTTTGTTAATTTAGTATGCAACAAATATTTTAGAGAAGAATGGTGATGGCGGTGTTAACAAAAATGAATCGATACGACTGGATACTGCGCAAACGTTTAACTTTTACAACAATGCTCCCCCCCCCCCCCCCCCCGTCCCCTCCTCACCATAGCATTTGTATATACATTGATAGGCTGAAGTTACAAAGATTTTCTCACCAAATATCGTTGTTAGATTACGTAACACTACCATTTGGAAGGCAGAATTGTAACCAATGTGCAACCAAAACTATATGACGAACGTACAGGATTATTTCGGTTTTTTTTAAATATGAACTCAGTTGTTGAAAGCAGTATAAAACCCGAATGTTGCCACTAACTGTCAGTTTGGAAATAAGACATCAGTGAAAATCATCTACATCATTAAGGGCGTACAATGTGCGTGTTTGTACATGGTTACTCCTTTGGAACCAAAGAACCTACAAACATGGGAGTAGGACCAAACGAAAGATAATTAAATTGCGCTCAGGTTAGGCCTATTTTTATCGCTGTAACTTGATATTATGACCCTCAAAAATTCGAAAAACCCTGAAAAAATAACGTCAAAGTGTTTTTTTTTTCAGACCCTCGTGATGTTTGTTCATGACGTCATAGTTTCTTCATGCAGACCTCCTCGAGCGAAGCGAAATGATCTGGAGAAGGATGCACGGAAAAATAACCTTGAAGGACAATGTATTTTGCAAATAATGTGTATCAACTGACTTGATGCATGGAAAAAACAGACCCATAGAACTGGTTTTAAAAAGGCGTCATTTTCTTGGATTCTGAAGCACGGAAACATTCGTGTTTCTGAAGCACGGTAGTGCGTGGATTGAGCGAGCAAAGCGAAGCGATTTCCACGTAAACTAAACCTTTTCAATGTGTGTGTCTCGCTTTGCTCTCGCAATCTTTCCTCTCTCCCCTTCGTAGGGGATTACATCTGACGTTCTGCAGATGTTTCTCCAAGTCAGGGATCATCAGAAAGTTAAGTGATAAGACGCCCATGGAAAAATCTGTACTGAGCAGGACGTAAAGAACAACAGTTTTAAAATAAGTAAAACAAGAAAACCCATATAAAGTGTATACTAACACAATTGTCTGTACTTAATGTTTGACGTCAATTGTAAAGGCTCGAGCTCGCTTGGTCTTCTGCCGGGTGCTCCCAACAATTAGGTATTAACCTTAAATTCATTCCGCCACCAACTCTCCAACTCACCGCATCGAAAGGAAATTTTGGCCATTTTAAGTAGAAAGTTTCCCGTTTTGTCCCGTTTCCCCAAACTTAACATCAAACCGGACCAACCCTGTTATCTTAGTGCCTCAACCCTGCTATTTTCCCTTGCTGTGAAAACTTAAATTAACCAGAAATTTACTAATCCATCTCGTCCCAAGTAAGCCTCATGTCGTTTGGTATTCCATTTTAGGCCCTAAGCCAGGGTTAGTGTCGCCCTAGAATGTCAGGCGAGCCGGAGCATACTATCCGAGCTCATGTTTTACTATTAAAGCATAACCAAAACTGAACCACGACTACTAGCTATATTCCACCAATTTAGGTTAATTTGGAATTTCCACAACCCCCTGATAAGCACCACGACATGTTTTCATGCAAGTCCTTTAACTGTGGGATTGGCACTTGGGGAGCTGTCACGTATACTAAAAGCCCCTACGACAAGCCATATGACTCCGTAATTAATGAGTAAAAATTTGGTACGCCCTCGTGCGCCTGGAAACAAGCTATAAAAGTTAACGATATTAGTGCCACTAGATGGCGCCACGGAAAAATATAAAGAAATTCCCCTGGCGCCATCCAGTGGCACTAATATCGTTAATCTTTATAGCTTGTTTTCAGGTGTACGGGGCATACCACATTTTTACTCAATAATGTTAGAGTCACGTGGCTTGTTTGTAGCGCTTAAAAGTGTTGCTTTGTGGATTCCTTTGCTTCCTGCGAGAGAGGACTCGATAGGCCTAGATGCTGCAATGCTAATTTGGTGGCAACCGGCCTTTAAGGCATGTGGTAATCTTCTCACACTAGCACGACTACAGGTCTGGAAAAAGGAGCATCATGGAATATATTATTGGCGAACAATTTGAAACAACAAAATATTGCTACTTTAAGTTTATTTACATTTATTTATTTTTTTTTTACCTGCGTATACTTAAAAAATAAATAAATAAATTCAACGCGCGGAAACGAATGATTAAAAACAAACAGACACGCTGAATACGACGGAAACACGGGATAAACCGAAACACGTGCTCCATTTCCAAGCAGGTGTTAGTTTCTTCGTTTAGTGCAGGTTCCATCCGACGTGAATCCAATAATTTTGGCGTTTCCGCGTCCCATTTAAAATAATTTCCAGCAACAGAGGTTTGAAATATAAGAGATGACAGCCTAGCGAAGAGCAGTCTAATGACGGGTTTGGCAGCTTAAAGTGACCAGGAAAAATGATAGCGGGAGTCCGGGAGGGTGGGGGGTGGGGGGAGCAGTGGTTACAAAGTTCTTAACTTCAGCACGTGCCTCACGAAGTACCAACTACGCCCCATCTGTAGGAGTTTATGTATCGGTGGTTTTGCCAAAGTTGAACAACCTACTCATTAGAGAAAAAGCCTATATACCTTATACGACGAATCTTGGGGCTTGACTCCCTTGTTTTGCATGCCGCGTGGAGTAACTGTGTGCGATAACTTAGTGGCTCGGAGTGTGGAGCATCATAGGGGCAATTTATTTACTTTTAAACTAGACGGGCACAACAAAGTTCTTTTCCTATGTGAGGTCCATATTGATAATACACTTAACGCTTGGCCAGGTTAACCCCTGTGAATAGGTATGAGTTGAGTTCGTCACGATTCTGGCTTTAGGCTTGGTCATGATGGATTGTTGGCCGTTTAGCGGGATGGACATTCATCTCCGGAAGGGCGTTACTCAAGATATTTATTATTATTTTCTTTTCGCAGCTTAAGAAAGATCGAGCAGTACGTCGCCTTTTGCTGTCTTGACCGATTCTCGTTCCAGTTGGATCATCAGAGCGTTGTGTATAGCCCAGGGCCGACAGGGAGTGCAAGGGGTGGACCTGCTCCCCAAGTCAGTTATCAGGGGCGTAAATAGATAAGCTATTTAAAAAAATATATTAACTTTTAAACATCTTTGTTGATGTTTTACTAGGGGCATGCAGAGTGGGGACGTCCACGCTGTACTAGTAGCATCATATTCCATCCCGTGTCACAAGGTATGGGATAGAAGCTGTGGGTTTCTCAGTGTTGAGGGGCCTTTTGACCACGCCAAAACTCACTCACGAAGTTCAAATATCACATTTTCAGCAACAAATTCTCGTGTCTTGTTCACAGTAACCCCCCCCCCCCCCCAATGTTAAAAAAAAATATATAAAAATAATGGGAGAGACACGCCCGGTTAATGTTTTGCTGGCTTCGCAGTATAGCGGATCCAATGTGGCGGATCTAGCAAAACTTTAACCGGGCATGTCCTCCCGTTATTTTTCTTTTTTGTTGGGGGGGGGGGGGGTGGAGGGGGGGGGGGGGCCGGGGGGGGGGGGGGTATTGTGAACAAGCGCAAAAATTTGTTGCTGAAAGTTTAGTATTTGTACTTCGTATGTCATTGTGAGTTTTGGTCTGGTCGGAAGCCCCTTTAACACTGTTTCTCCTGCTGCTCACAAATTAATTCTTCAACTGTGGATTTCGTTTTCCTAATCCAGGCCAACTGATTCAATGTCGCCAAAATCTTATTTTACCAAAGCGATACTAAAAAGGCATCAATTTCCTGGCACGCTTGCCAGGAGGTTTGAGACCCACGATTCCTAACGCAGTCGGACTTGACTTGAAGAAACCATCTCCTTCCTAGCTTCATCGTCATTCAACACCGTTGCACGTGAAGCTGCTGCATGCCTGGATGTTGAAACCTGTACTTGTATTATTAACGTGGGTTATCCCAGAAAATAGTTACGACCAGTCGTTCTACAATTGGCCGCATGAGGTCGCGATTCGGAACGGGAGGTGGCCCACGCGGTATACATAATCACGGACACTCCGTCCAGCACTACTCCTTCTCCTTTATGCCACTCCTGATTATACTTATTTACCCACTTTAAAAAGAGGGTAAAAAGCCCCTAAAATTTCTTTTCGTTTCCAGTCCGTTTGGTGACGTCATAGCAGTCAGGTAAAAAAATCAGAAGTAGTAAATAGATTTTAAAGCTTTTTTAGTTATTTACTTTTTGTTTTAAATTTACCTAAACATATTTTCCAGCCTCAACATTTGCGTACGACAAATTTACTATAAATTCATGAGCAGGGAGAAAGGCAGGACGTACACTGACTTCCTGCAACTCCCCCCCCCCCCCGCCCCCCGTAATTAATTTCTAGGTCCCGCCCAGGGTATCGTTTTAGAACAGGAAGGGGATGGAAGTTTGGAAGAGATTTTTCAGACTTTAAATTAAAGTTTAAGTGAACTAAAGGCTAAAGTAATATTTTGCTTAGGGTCTTACGTGAACTGTGACACGGTTATACTTTTCGAGGCCCCGTGATGGTGCTGAATTTTGTGGCACTCTTATGTGCAGTCGACTGCAAAGTACGTTAAGGTTGACAGCCGGATTTGTACGGATTTGATCAGAATGACGCCATACGCACCGATTAGATGTACGTACGTATCGCGTCCCCCTCCCCCTCCGAAAAAAACACGGAATTTGCTTAATGAGGGGGGGGGGGGACCAAAAATTTGTAAATGGGGTCCAAGAAAACTAACTAATGAATCTCTGGGACTCTGGTGGAGTTTTGTAATTCTACAAGCCCTGCAAGTCAAATAATTTTCAACGATTTTAGCTCCTTTAAAATGTTTTAAAAAGTTCATTTGGCGATTTTTTTTAGATGAAGGAAATGCCTTACTTGTTCACCTTTATCAAATTTTAAGCTCAGTTTGGAGTAAGGAGTCGCCGCCCCCCCCCCCCCCCAAGTCCCTAGGTGCTCTTCTTTCATGATGGACTAACTTGTTGGCCACTTCAGCTTCATATTTCCTGTTCTTTAAATTTATTTTAACTAATTTTTGGACGCTGTATCTACTGGTGAAAACCGTGTGTCTCTTTCCTGTACCGATCCGGAGTTGAAAAAGTCGACGGACGGAGGGACGAATTCGTTGCTACAGTCTTTCCATCTATTACCAGCTCTACATATTATACGTAAACTGTGCTGGCACATGGTTGTTAAAAATTTCTTCACCTTTTTAGCGTAAATTAATTTGACTTCACCACTGCATTGACTTTTTTATTAACACTGGAAAGGTCTAAGTTTCTGTAGGTAAAGTGTAAGTGATACCGTGGGTATTTATACAACGTTTAATCTAATTTAAGTGCTGAGCTGTTTGTTATAGAGTAATACTTCACTGTGTTGTTGTTGATTAGTTTTGACTAGATGTCTAGAATAAATTATATTTATACCACGGCTGTGACGTCACGCTAACTCAATGCCATGCTAAATTTCCGTAGGTTAAATTCCGTTAAACGTGACCGGAACTGTGCGTCATCGCAAAAAGTGCGGGTTATTAAGTTACCCCACACTTCTGTCGATAACCCACACTTTTGACACTTCCGGATCACGTGACCTGGAACGCACACACCAACAACTAAATACAGCGTTTAAAAAAGTAACGCAACAAAAACATACAAAAGTAATTACTTAACTTGCCGGAATGTCCCGCATGAAATCCTATCCATGCTTACTCTCACATGTCTGGCCCATAACTAAGCTTATTCACTCTGCGTAACTTCCCTCCCCTTCCCTCCACAAACTAAAATTGAATGACCTTCATTCATACCGATACTCTATTACCGCATTTTTTAAACAATTCTCGCACTACAAATGCACAAAATGAATTCTATCCCTGCTGCCTCTTATCGAATTTTTTCATTTTGAACAGTTTCAAAAACACGAGCGAGCTTACTAGCGTCTGGCCAAACGACGCGACTGTCTCCTTCCCAGCCACTCCCTCCTGCCTCCATAAACTTGACTCAAAGGACTCGTCCGTCTACCACCCCCTCCCCCCACCAAAAGCTAAAATGGAACTACCTTCATTCATAGCAACATGCTGATTGATTACCGTATTTCTTGAAGCAATTTTACAAAACACAAACACAAACATGTTTTAATTAAATACGAGTTAGCTTGACGTCCCAACCGTGGTATAAGTCATTTATTGGTGAGAAATTTTGCGATTATCGATTTTTAATCCAAGGCTGCGATTATTGTCTCTGCTCTCATATACAAATAGGTCTCGTGCTTCGCCCTCTACCTATTTGCATACTTGAGCCGGGCCAATAATCGCAGCCGTGAGTTAAAAATCGATAATTGCTCGTTTCTCACCAATAACTACTACATACATTTTTTTTATCAATTTGTTTGTTTGATACAACCGTCATCATATAACGCCGTTTTTTGGCACCTTAATGTATTGTGTTAAAGTTAAAGTTAAAGCTTACGCTTTACAGAAAACTAAAAGCGTGCGAAAATATCACGTAAACAAAACTAATTTCGTTGACCGTGAGCAAGCTTCTAAACAGTTCGCAGCGATAAGTGTGCGTTTGTCTTCTGGAGTCGCTGACGACATACGGTAATGTAATACCAACGTCCATTGCGGGGGCGAGGGTTGGCTCCAGACACTTTGTCGCCGTTGCGTCCAAACGGTTCATCTTGTCATCATTCAAGAGGAAATAATCAGGGGACAGGTAAACATGATGTCCAGAATGGAACTGGCGATGTCGCGAGGTTATTATTTTTTGTATTCTCACGTGACGGTCAATAATAATTGTCACGCCGGCCGTCATTAGGTACGCAACGGAAAACTAATACGATCGGGTTTTCGTTTGAGTTCGGCGGCCGTCGTTTGAAGTGTTAAACAAATAAAAGAACGTAACCGAACAACGCTGTAAGAAAATACACCGACAAAAAATGACATCAGTCATTTTTTGAATGACGCCCAAGTTTGAAGAGAGTCACAAAAAAAAAAAAAGGATTCATATTAACTTATCTGTTTATCGGATCGTAAAAATCGACTTCTTTTGACAAATGCAACTAAACCGCGGTAAACAACACAGCCAGCAGCAAACAATCACAATTAATGACGTAGGGTAGTAAGCCATCTTTTTGAACCTACGTTTTATTCAAGTGACCTGATTCGGATTCAAACCCGCGAACGAGTCAGTCGCCAATTCACTGGAATGGCGCCTTTATTGATATGGCCGCCACTCTCGCACTAGAGTAAGTAAAGGTGATTCACCGAAGTCGTTGTTATAAAGCTCCAGTCGGGAATAGGACTCCGTTCGGCCGAAAGTGCTTGGTCATAGGAGATGGAATACAAATAAACACTCAAAGGCTTAAGCACGGATCAAGCATAAATACTCATACTCACGGGAAAAAACCGCACAACCAAAACGGACAAGTTTTAAAAATCCAGAAAAAAACTAGCAAATTTTCAGTGGACCTTAGCTGCCACCTTCATCAAGCTGAATACACTGAGTCCTACTTTATCACATATCTTCAGATAAACAAACGATTAACGGCCACTTTTTGAATTTTTCCTTTGGTTCTCAGTGGGCCTTTTCTACCAATTCTGGGTTGCCGACGCTTATAATTGTTGTTGACTCTGCTCTTCCTCTGTGTTGGGTTACAGGGAGGTGTGCCCATTGAGAATGAAGTTGGTCCGTAAGTCCTGACGAAATAAGTTCGACAATTTGGCGGTATGAAAGAGTTTGCACATTCAACAGTGGGGTGTTATTAAGTTCGCAATGTTGTATAGCAAGTGACTCAAGCGCTCGGAGGTGTGCTTCACTGCGCCCGTTCGGCTTGAGTATTACTGTGGTAAGGCCCACTGAGAACCAAAGGAAAAATTCAAAAAGTGGCCCGCGTTAATCGTTTGTTTATCTGTAAATTTGCGGTGAAGTAGGACTCACTCACTGCCTTCAGCCTGATGAATGTGGCGGCTATGGTCCACTGAAAATTTGCAAGATTTTTCTTGATTTTTTCTTGATTTTTAAAACTTGTCCGTTTTGGTTGTGCGTTTTTTTTTCTGTGAGTATGAGCACGTCAGACCAAAGTTACTCAGCCGAAAAATCGGTTTTTACTGTTAAGCACAAATGCACAAATCAAATCCCCGTGGAAAAATTGCATACTGAAAAATAACCCTTTCGAAAAAAAATGTGGTTGGCTACTGCACTCTTGTGATCTGCTACGCAAGTGATGTCTGTGCCTTATTCGTGCTGCCACGCTCGCTGCCTCCAGAAATGGTACAGATCACAAATACCATCAAGGTCTAAAAGCCCACGTATTTTTTTCCGATGGGTGTTTTCCGTAGGTATTTTTACAGGGATATTTATTTTCGGGTTTTTTTTCCAGAGACATTTTTTCCGCCCAGCTCCCTACAGCTCGATTTATTCATATATAGGTAATTGGAAATATTCCAACAACGAAAGGAAAAGAAGCAATTTTAAAGTGAAGAAGCAATTAAAAAAAAAAAACCAGCTAGCTAACGGATCTGCCCACGGATACGAAATATCAAAGAAGGTAGCGCTCAGGACAAGGTAATACATTTTCTTGAAATGTTTAATCATCAGTACTCGCGCCTCGTTCATTTCGATATTACGGATGCTCAAAACGACCAAAGATATAGTTAAGGTCCACATTCAGCCAATCTAATTAGCCTGTAAACTGTTTCGAGAATGGCCTGGAGGTGTCCAATTTCCCAAACGGACATTACTGTTGGACGTTTGATAGCAGGTTGTAGACCCTTGTCCACTCAAAAGAAAATAAAAATCAGCCACACACAAAAAAAAAAAAAAATTGAGATCCACAACAAGAGTGAATTACCAATAATTAGATACAAACAGAAGCCGGAGATGCTTGTGACAACAACAAACAAATACCAAGAAAGAATGAATTGAAAAAAAGACAATTTCCCACAGTTCGTCATAGCGCTTCATCTCCTAACGCTCGATTTAATAGCGCTTTTCTTCGCTAGTTTAAGAGACAGTCTACAAAAACAGAGTGACAGTCCACCGACGAAACTGTTATTATCGTATAAGTGCAAGTGGCAATTACTGTAAAAAGAGGAAGGAGGAAAAGTTTTACAAAACCTGTTTTTTTTTACTCTCTGGCTTGCGTTGATTCCTATTCTTTACGCTACTTCATCGGTACCAACTTGCTGACCGCTTGCGCAGGAATTCAGGATGCGTTTCTTTGTATGGGCAGGTCGGGCAAAATTTCGCCACTTTGTGTTCGACAATTAATGTTCGAAACTTGCTCTGTTTTTTTTTTATTTGTTAAAAAAATTACGGTTTCGGAGAAATAATTTTGGAAAAATATTGAAAAAGAATTATACTCCTTTCATTTTAACAAATTAACTGGAGAATGCCACAATATTGCGTTGTTTAGAAAAGTTAAAACGTAAAACTAAAACCTATTTACTAAATACACAAAATGATAAATAACTAAATAAATCAGGTGGCCTCTGTTTTGTTATTTTCACGTTTTGTCTTCTTTAAACTAAAAATAAAACGTCACGTCAGCAACCTCTGGTTGAGATGTCGCTGCCAATAATTCCTACTCTGTTTACAACAACTGCTGCGTAAAGTATCTTCCCAAGATTAAAAATATGAATAACAATGTTTTTAACTGCATGCCAAACAATCATGAGTAACGATAGTTTTCAACAATATTTTTTTTTTAATATTGAAAAAGCTGACCATGCTACCGCTGGTAAGAAACCTGACACCGCCACCAATGAAAATGTTGAGGCGCACACCTCTTATGACCCACTGCAACAGCGATCTCTATTCTAATCTAAAAGTAGTAACCATCGCAATGTATGTCGATAGGTGTTAGCTTTTAGGCCAAAAGGTTTAGCTTTTAGGAGTAATTTTTAGCTTTTTGACCTTAGCTAACTATTTTAATTTCTTAAGTATCATCTGCAGAGAATTGATTAAAAATGGAAAGCCGAAGGCCCAACAAGAGTCCAAAAGGTAACGTAAATAGGTTTGCATCTGCATTTTTTGCAGAGAATTGAGTTAGAGAATAAGCACATTCATTCATTCCTTCAACACACTGTCGAGACTTTACGTAGGCACACCAACGAGGAATCTTAAAACTATTACACGCAGGCATGTTATTGTTTTCGTTGTGTGCTATAAACACGTCGTCTGCTGTATATCTTACGTTTTGTATGAACTCCTTCGCTATGATACGGCGATCTCATGTTTCAAATTCGGAATTCCCATCGCTAGTGGAAATTCAGAATACGGAACGCCTCTTTCGTCAACATTTTGAAGGGAATTCCTTCGAGCATTCTTTTTCTCAAATGCAGTTAATGTGTGTCGTTAACGGAATCCTTTTGTTTTTTACGGTTGCCTGTCTTCCTGTAGCGGCTAAATGCGACGATCAGATGTTATTATTTCGTAGCGTTAGGTCGGAAAAGGCTATTAGCTACGATGCATGTAGCTACATTATCTAAAGGAAGCAACGATGTTTAAATTTGCCGCGTTTTTTAAAGTTCAGCACTGTGCATGTGCATAAATTCTAAAAAAGTGTAATTTCTTCCACAATAATTGATTGATTTATAGCAAATTCGAGCTCAACAATAATTCTGGTAATTTCAAGTGATGTGACAAATTTCATTCCAATTGGACCATTCGTTTGAGCTCCACCCAGACTACAAAAATGCAACCAACCAATCTACCAACCAACATTTTTTAAGCAAGTGTCGGTTTTAGACTACACTTCGCTGGCTTTGCTTGCTCGCTCCGCCAATTTCTTAAAAAAAAAAAAAAACTAACACTGGTGTTTTTCAGACCAACAAATAAAAACACCGGTATATTTCATACTTCAGCCCAAAAATCAGGCCCGGATTGACTGGGAACGCTGGAGGTGAAAGTGTTAAAAAAAAACAAGTATTCTTCAAAAATGCATTTTTTATGCGGTTTTTATTGACTTTTTTTTTTATTTATTTGACCACTCCGGACTCACGTTTGGTTTCCAGTCTACTTTCAGGTGCGTCGGAAAGCACTGAAGGAATTTGTAACATGAAAGCTAGACTATATTTTTAACTGTTTCAGTTAGTAGCTGTTAATAGGACATTTTTAGCTTGTTCTTGATTTTTACTAACTTTTTCACTTGAAAATATTCACTTTTTTTCTCTTTTATATTTTCACTCAAAAATGCTTTCTCAAGCTAGTAGTTATTATCGCATCAAAATGGTAGTGGTTAGGCTCGTTGAGGAGGAAAGGGGCATAAAATTAACCCCTGTATACACCCCCTTAAACAATTTCTTCGGCCGGCCCGTCAAAAATGCCTTTACTTTTTTGCTTCAAAATTCAAATATCCAGAAAGATTGACGGTGCCGAGTGTGTTAATTGAATTTGCACCCTTTCATGACCGCAATCTCTGACGTGTGTTTCCGTAGCTGCCGCTCTTTGGTGTTAGTTAGCTATTAACATAGCGAGTTTTTACATGCCACTGATGTAATATAACCCTTGCTTACGAAATAGCCTTTCTACAATTATTACAACCTAAACTTAGTCAAACTTACGTAACCTAACTAACCACACGTGTGACCTTCAAAAGACATGATACTACTTTTGGATGTGTATCGGGTAGTGGGATTACCTCACGTGTCCACTTGGTTTACAGCCTACCTGAACCAAGGTGTAGGCTCTAAACCAAGGTATAATTATTTGGGTGTAATTTTAATGTAGGTGTATTTAAATGTAACCCTTGAGAAATTAGCTAAGGAATATAAAAAATGTGGGGAAATAAAGTGTAGCCATTCTGGCGTGGAGAAATTGTATCATGTGGCTAAAGGATTACGAAACTTGGTCGGTTACTGTACTGCTTACCTTCCCTGCTCGGGGTCACCGGGGATTTGGTTAGTGAATTGTTTATTATTACAGGGCAGGACATAAGACAAGCATTCTTAAAATAAGTGAAACAAGAAAACCAATGTAAAGTCAGGTTCATGGTGTTCGGCTCTGGAGTCGCTTCTATACTTTCCATTTCATCAGTAGAAAATTGGTCTGATGGATAAGTGACAGAGACAAGAAATCTTATTATCGTTGACAGTGTTGTTGTGTGGAGACGAATCGAGAGGACCACTGACCTGTATTTTGACGTTGTACGTATACTGAATTATTAGTTAACTGTGGCGAATGACATAAGCGGAAGGAGAAATTAAAGAAAAGGCACAAGTTATCGTTTGTTTATGAAAAGAAACTTTACGAATGACGCTTCACTTCACGCTGATTAATTGCTTGATAATTTCACTGATCGTTTTTTGTGTGAAAATACCTGTCAGCAACAAAAAATTGCAACAAAAAATGTCCTCGAGCGAAAAGAAACGCCGAGCCACTCGGCTAGTTACTCATTAAAAAGTTAATACCATGCATGCTAATATTCATTTCTCATTTTTTTTTAAAATACATTCTTAACTGCTCATGAGAACTGTGTTTTTTTTTTCAGAGAATGATGGGTGCCATCTTACCGGAAATACTCCGAACAATGATCTCAATTTCCTTTTGATACCCGATTAAAACAAAAATAATAACAATAATACTTATTTCTAGAAATATGACTGTTACGAATATGATTGACGCATCTACAAGTTTAGGACTCTGGCCAGTCTGTTTAAAGTAAAAGGCTACGGAATTTTCCATTTTAATGAAATTAATTGCTGTGGTGGGTTCGGCAAAACGGGTACAACCGTTTATCTGGGGCGTCGGACAAACATCTAACTGTAAAATAGTCTAATGGGATAATTGTCTAATATCTGCATAAATAAAAAAATCTGGAAAATCGTCTAAACGGAATATCGTATAATGGATATTCGTATAATGGATAAACGTCTAACTGCTGTTTCTGATGTTATATGTATAGCCGCAGCGAGGGCGGCAGTGCGAGCGAGGCAGGGACATTAGAAGATTTTCCATTATACGAATTTCCTGTTAGACGATTTTCCATTATACGAATTTCCAGTTAGACGATTTTCCATTATGCGATTTTCCAGTTAGACGACTTTCCGTTATACTGTTATGCGGTATACGTTCTTCCAATTAAGCTATTTTCCAGTTAGACGATTATCCCTCGCCCCATCCCATGGTTTCACCAAAATAATTGCGTTTGCACCCTTTTTACTCGCAGAAGATGGCGTACATAATAATAATTTTAGTCCTGTGAGCCAAATACTTTTTGGCTTGAAGAGGCAGTTATTGTTTTTAGAGAACTCGTCTGAACTGTCCAACTACAGTTAGAATCTTGAGCAATCACACGTAAAAAAGGTAAGCCCATCACTCGTAATAGGCAAATTTCTAGAAAATAGAGTTATTTTTTTTTTTAGTCGGGTATCAAAACAAAACGACGCGGTGAATAATAGGAATAACTTGTTTTGTCGGTCAATACGGAGGGAATTATTAACGCACCTACTCCACAATTAGTTTGGGGGAAGGGAGGGGGGGGGAGGGAATTGAGGCTTAATGGTGTGTCGACAGTCAGGTCATTAGGCCCGACTCTAATTTCAGCAAACGTGATCATTGAGAGATTGGTGTTCCATGACCGGCTGGTGGAACAATACCGGCTGTTTTTACGTGCTGTTGTGATTTAACAATTGGTAACGCACAACAGCATTTAAACAGATGCAATTTTCTTAATTGTACATTTACTTATTTCAATTAAAAATCATCAATTTTTATCGTGTACATTTGTTAACAAGTAAAGTGAAACTTCAATCATATAACCCTCTTTTTATGGCACACTTGACTTTTGTATTTGTAATTTTATTTTATTTTATTTTTTGTTTGGTTAAAAAGTTGGCTTACGCTAAACCGTTAGCCGACTGTTATAGTTCTTATCGTACGTTCTTCACAGTCCCTTTAAAACTAGTTCCTGTAACTCTAGGCTGACCACGTGAGGTATAAAACCTCCAACTTATGGATATAAAGTTTGACCTGTGCAGTACATGTTTTTTCGCTGCCATTTTTTTGTTTGCTGCCGTGTCACGATGAATAAATCATGGCATGGGACACGGACATAGTCCACCAAACGGACAGTTGGGTGGACGGGTTCACTCCGTAGTCCGCAAGTGAATAAACTACCAACGTGAGTTGAATTCTCGAACGTTGCCTCCTAGCGGGCGAAACCAGAAGTAAGGGATGGCTAGAGTGACCCTGTCCTTTGTCACATTTCCTTTCAGGGTCGACGGACAGAGGTCACGTGGCTCTAGGCACCTCATTATCGTGACCATGAAGAAGCTGTAATGAAAATTTATAATGCATTCATGACTTGTAAATTTAACAAGAAGTACCGATAATGAAACTTTATAATCTTTTTATTATCATTTTTTTTTCGAATTGTAAACATGATGTTGTTGCATTCTTCAAGAACTACTGCGCAATATTGTCACTGTGGGTTATGGCTAAGGAAATTGCAGCACGGTTCACAGACCGGATATTATGACCGTAAAAATCGTATTCGTGGTCGTGGTGTATACGTGGTGAGAGTGCTCAGCTTAGTTTATTGGATTAAGCTGATTAGAGCTTAGGAACGAGAAACGGTAACGTGAGAACGTCGTTACGAGATGTCCTTGTCAGGATAGATTGATTATCACTACGGTTACATGACCACTTGAAAGCACTTCGTATGGTTGCACATCGCGTCCCTATCGCTTTTATTGATGTGTGAATCATCTTTCATAGCGGCTTTCTCCAATCTGTCGCCACCGAATGGAAGCGATTACGTTAGGTGGTTTGGGATTTGGATGCGGTTTGTCTATAAATTAGATAATTTATAAACTTTCACCTCTCTTTACTACACATCTTCTTGGAAAAAAATGTGGTAAACTTTTTTTTAGGAAAACGTCTGGTAAGGCTCGAAATTGAGCCAGATCAGGTTTACAACAGGAATTCAGATGCCTCAGTTGACATAGTGGAATCACGGAAACCCGAGTGGTGCATAAGGGGGAAAAAATAGAAGAAGAAAAATCACAAAAACATAGACAAGCAATTTTTCGGAGAAAATCACCACCGTTATCCATCATAAACACAGTGTATTTTCATCTTAAGTAACCCTCGTTGAACCAGTTTTCAAAATTGATATTCGCACAACAACATGATTACACCATCATCCTAACACAATAAACCACTGAAAACTTGAACGCGTAATACGTTTAACTATAACATCAAATTAAAACAAAATTAACTAAGTAACCACAATTAAACGAGATGAGAGACAGGCCCTGAAAAAAGAGAAGACTAACTTGCAAGGTAGAGGGTGGAGTGGCTCATCTCACCTGTTTTTAAGCTACCATCCATGCATGCTGGCTTAAGATTTACAAATGAACTGTGCTACTGACGCATGGTGGGATGCGCTAAACAGTTGAGGACGGATTTTAAGTGATGCTAAGTAATAATAGGAAGAAAATTGTGATAGACGCGGTATGAGTATTTTTAAACAGCAAGTAAAGTGATTTAAACCTTTATATTGCAAAACGTTATCTTTTTTTTTCAAATTCCTAAACATAAAAAGAACAAGTCACAGTCGTCAGATACAGGTTTTATACAATTTGTGTAAACCCTGTATAAAAGTCATACTGGTTCTAGATGCTGTTCTGAAGCAACTGCGTGTTTCTAACGGCAGTTTGTAACAGGCTGTTACGTTAACCGCAAGGTGCACCATGAAGCACCTTTGAAGCACCTTTGAAGCACCTTTGAAGCAGTATGAAGCACCTTAGTTCGCGGTGCACCTTGCAGTTACGTAAACGACGTGGCACTCGGCCAGTAGCTGCTAACACAGCTGATGGCCGAGCACGCTGTTGCTGTGCATAGAGCGAGTCCACCAGTTGAAATCAGTTGAAATTCACTTATGCGCATGACATGTTACCGATTGCGTAATTCCTGCAGGAGGCCATTGTTCCAGCGCGTGTAAAAGATGCATTGAAACAAAGGATTGCGGTTCGTTCTTCTAGTAAGACGAACTCTGGAGCTATAACCATTGTGACCAGTGCTTAATATGTAAGCACTCGTTGCGTAGTCTCCTAGCTATGTGGTTAAGACAGACTAAAAATTGAGCATCCAGACTTGAATCTTGCCTGTGTGTCTTGTTAGACGTTGCATATTTTGGGGGCAATCCAAGATTTAAACCATATTTCGAGGCGGTTTCTAAACATTTTTAATTAGGGGCTTGGCTGGTGTATTGACCTTTGGGAGGCTTTCAGTTTACATAGCTGGTACATTTTATGCTTCCGTGCTGAGTTCAACCTTAGGACCGACATAAAATACCCACTTTTCTTCGCAGGTAACATGCCAGTGGAGGATGTGGCCATAGCGATTAAGGCGCTATGCAAGTGATCTGGGGAAGAACCCGGTTCAAATCCGGGTCATGCCACTCCGACGAAACGTAAGTGCATAAAGGTGGCTTACTGAACTACGTTATTTCTAGTGTATGATTTAGCTGTAGGCTATTTTCCAATTTTCCTTAATATTATTTCCAGCGATTTATGTCTATTTATTTCTCTTCGCAGGGGCATAGCGAAGCCTAAGTAGGGCAGTGCAGTCCAAAAAAATCCGACTGCGACCCAAGATTTGCTGACGTCTACCTCAATTTTTGTTTATAGTTTAGCCCTTCATCCATTGGGGAAGCTATGTGGCGGCGGCGGGAGGAGGTGGGAAGTATGAGTTAGGTAAGACATGGTCTCACCGTCCCCCCCCCCCCCACTCATTTCTCCGTGACCACCTCAGTGGCCAATTAAAACTGATATCTTTATGTAAATGGCTAAACGATCCCGGACGCCCCACATAAACGTGTAGCATTGATATGGGATACACTGGTTTATCAACGCTGCCCAGTATTTCTCTGTTACGTAATAATTTCACCAGGGCACTCTTCACAAGAAAGTAAAGTAAAACACAGCGGCTGGCTGGGCTGGTAGACTGATCTTTGGGAGGCTTTCAAATAACTAGCTACCGTGACTATATTTTTTATGCTCAGTACCATGCTTTTATATGTGAATCGGCCTAATTAATCTCCTATAGTGACTACTCTGCTCGTGTTTGAGGTGAGACGAATTCTTGACTGCATCTCGGTTGGCCTTCCCGGTCCATTATTCAAAAAACCACATGAGTGTTTTGTCTTTTTGTGTGCGTCCGCAATTTTGTGTCGAGCATGTATTTATTATTATCATAATGTTGCTTATCCCTAATCATCTTTGCTCATTAAAATCATTAATTTCAAATTTTCTCTAATATTGAAAAATTATTTTTCTATTCTTGAGGATGGTCACATGATCAAACCATGAAAGGAAGAGATCGAGCTTGGCCCTCGAAGCGAATGGACTAGACCGATAACCGCTCTTGAGCGAGGCCTGGAGCTTGGTGCACGGAATGACGTCACTTATGTACGTTCCATGCCAGCACGCGTCAGCCACGATGACGAGAGAACTTTTCGCAAGCACCTATGTCCGTCAAGTCGTTGGGGATGTCGAACTCGAGTTTTGGTCGATTTCCTGCATCATTTTCCAATTGCTGCTGACAACAAGATGATGTCAACTTAGAGGCCGTAGTTAACTTAGAGATGTCTCAGGTAATAGTGACGAACTTGCTAAATTTGTAGTGTAGCCAAGCTGGTTGAGAATCTGTTGCCGATAGTGACCACCGGGTTATCTGCGTTTCATTGAAAATCATAGCAAATGTACGACTTTATAAGGCTCGAAATGTTTGATACTGACCTGAGTGTCACTTAATTACAAAAAAAAATAACTTGGGTTACATACTGTAGCGAGAATTGTGAAATGTGCGTGGTTGCTGACCAAACTTGTGCTTCGTGACGAAAAGAGGAGCGGCGCTAATTTACCTTGTGGCATGTTCGAGTGCGAAATTTCACAACAAGGAAATTATAAGAAGAGTCGCTGGTATAAATAACCCTCGACTTTCTTAACTGTGCCTTTTAACAGAAACAAACGTAAACTTTAAACTCAGTATAATGAGTGGTGTTGAGTCTTGTGACGCTAATAAAACCCCTTGAGAGTATTTGTTGTTCATGGCTCATACTTGGTTGAGACCTAACCCCCGTGGTATTTTCCCACAAACACTTATGAATTCGGTCCTCTCGTAAAAATGAAAGTCAGTCCCCCCCCCCCCCCAGACACCCAACAAGCCTTAATCATAACGCTCCTCCTCCATCTCCCCCATAAAGCGTTACATCAGGGCTAAAACTTGGGAAAGAAATATAAATAGGACGTAGGGCTTGGCTGTTGTACTAATCTTTGGGATGCTTTTAATTCACTATCTTTTATTTTTTCCCCCGTCCGACCTTCAACTTAGAAGTGAGGTAAAGGCACCCAGTTTTCTTTCGCAAGGGAGGAAACTAAAACTTGCAGAACTTAGTAGCGGGATATAACATCCATGTTACCGAGTAAGTTGTAAAAGCTTAACAGATGAAGGAGCGCAATTTTTATGCTACGAGTTGACAGTTTAACAGAACGTTAGTAAGTGAACTATGCTCTCGTTAGTGTGAATTCCGAGAAACCAGTAAACTAAGCTTAGGAACTTTGAAATTCGGGTAAGTAACAGGGCTACCAGCCCGGGCCTGTAAGCGCTCGCTGCGTTGGTCCCTATAGCTATGTGGTTAAGACAAGACTGAGAATTGAGCCTGAAAATGAGAATCTTACCTTGTGTGCCTTGTTGGGCATCACATATTTCGGGGGCCATCCGGGATTTGAACCAGATCTGGAGGTGTTTTCTAAATATTGGGTGCTTGGCTCCTGTACTGACCCTTTGGGAGGCTTTCAGTTCACTAGCTGCTACATTTTAGCCCCGGTGCACACATGGGTTTTTAACGTGCGTTGACGCTGCGTTACCGCATTTGCGGTGTGGTTTACGTGACATCTGTTGCATACTGCACACATACCTGCGTCGACGTACGTTGCGTTACGGCTCTTTCCCCCGTAAACGCAGCGTTAACGCAAACGCACCTACGTATCTCAGTGAGTGACTTAAGCGGTGCACACATCCGTCGTTTATCGCAAAAGCGTTACCGAAAATGGCGTCCAATTTTGAAGAAATAGACATGGAATTGTTTATTGGGAGAGTAAAGAAACTATCCTGAAATATGGAATGTTGCTGCAGAAATGATTGAAGACTCACTCATTGGGACGTAACTAAAGAACTTATCTGTTTTTTTTTTTTTTAGTTAATCTGCAAAGGATGTATATTCCCCTGGTACGTCTTAAATCAGTAAAAGAATGTACCAAAATATCGTCGAATTGGTTTTAAAATATATTTTTTTGTACACGAGGTAGGCGAAAAACGCAATATCGTCTCATTGGTATCAAAATATAATTTTTTGTACAGGGATGAGCAAACTGGGTGGCGGCCTAATGCGTATTGGCGTTACTTTACGGTCATGGGTGCATTGATTGCTAAGGCCTGCCACACACCAAATGCGACAATTGTCACACGACGTCTCACGTGAGACGTCGCATTTGGTGGAACGATCCCATAGCCTTTCTGTAGAAAGAGCTTCGCCTTGTTGTCGTGAGACGTCTAAAGACGCCTCAAGACGTCTCGAGACAACGTCTCATCCGGTGTGTGGCACTCAACTCATTGCTATGGTTGTGGAGACGTCTGTAGCAAGGTGAGACAGGTTTCGACAAAATGTCTTGTCGTGCAACCAAATGTCACATTTGGTGTGTGGCCGACCTTAGGGTGGCCGCACACCAAATTAGACGTTTAGTCGCACAACAAAACATTTTGTTGTAACCTGTCTCAACGTGCTGCAGACGTCTCCACAACCATAACAATCAGTTGAGCGCCACACACCGGATGAGACACTGTCGCGAGACGTATTTAGGCGTCTCAAGACAACAAAACGAAGCTCCTTCTGTTGTAAGGGTGGCCGCACACCAAAATCGACAAACCGTCTTGCAAGACGAAACGTCGCGAGACGTCGCATCTGGTGGAGAGAACCCGTCACACAAAACTAGGAGCTTCGCTTTGTTGTCGTGAGACGTCTCGCGACAGCGTCGCAACAGGTGTGTGGCGCTCAGATCATTCCTATGGTTTTGGAGACGTCTGCAGCATGCTGAGACAGGTTTCGCAAAATGTCCTGTCGTGAGACGTTTTGTCGCTTTTGGTGTGCGGCCACCCTTACGTCTGGTGGGGGTCTCTCCACCAGACGCGACGTTTTGTCTCACAACGTTTCGTCGCGATACATTTGTCTGATTTGGTGTGCGGCCATCCTTACGACTCACAATAAATACCCACTTTCTCTTCTCAAGAAAATAAAATAAAGCACAGCGGCTCTGCTGGTAACTGATATTTGGGACGCTTTCAGTTCTCTACATCTATTGCAACTATTGTTTTTTTCTGCTCACGATCATGCTTTGATATGTGAATCGACTCAGTTCCATCAAGCACCTAGTGACTACTCTGCTCCTGTTTGAGGTGAGACGAACTCTTAACTGCATCTCGGTTGGCCTTCCCGGTCCACTAATTCTTTGATTCCTCAAAAACAACGTAAGTATTCTGTCTTTTTCTGTGCGTCCATAATTTTGTGTTGAATATGCTTTTATTAATTATCATAATGTTACTTATCCCTAATCATCTTTGCTCATTAAAATCAATAATTTTATATTTTCTCTAATACGCAAATTTTTCTTTCTGATTTTGAGGATGGTCACATGATCTACGTGAGATCCAAGACAGGAAGAGAACGAGCTTGACACTCGAAGCGAATGTACTCGACCGATAACCACTCTTGAGCGAGGTAGGTGCACGGGATGACGTCACTTACGGATGTTCTACATGCCAGCGCTTTAGCCACGATGACGAGTTAAGTTTTCGCAGGCGCCTAAGATGTCCATCAAGTTGTTGGCGATGCCGGACTCGAGTTTTGGACGATTTCCTCCCCCTCCCCTATCAGATAGCCAACAAGCATAGCAGATAGCAGATAGCCTCCGCGAAAAGTTGTAGAGGTTCAGGGGGAGTGGGCGGCCCTAACGTGATGAAACTGGAGTGTGTGGGAGATGGTTCAGTGTGTGGGAATCAATAATAAAGAAGAGATTTGGCTGGGTTGAATATTTGATGGTTCATTACTGCTGGATGTTATACATAGCCTCGCCTGCCACGACTTAAGCCAAACAGTTCTTAATTACTGACAATGTGATGGTAAAAATACAATGATTTGCTGGGACGTGAAAGGTTAAATGTGGCGGACTGGGGAAATTGGGGGAGGAAAAAGGAATAAATTTCTAATAGTAAGCCCAAAGATTACTCACGGGAAGTTTAGGGTGGAATGCTGGTTTGGAATGAATAATAATATTTGATTACTTAAAATTAACAATATGTTGGCAAGGCTGAGCGCATGCTTAACAATTGGTTTGAACTCGGCATGCACAACAATACAGTGAATTGAATTTCAATAATAGAGGCAGGGCACACTTAAGATCGTCATCCAGGCTCAGCTCAAGGGAA
>JAHWFP010252455.1:26074-68892 GCA_023313725.1 Lithobius niger | reverse complement strand
CCTAGCTGTCGACGCGCCATTAAACCTCAAACCCCACCCCAGTCTTCTTGCAGGAGTTTCCTGCGATGAGTTTTGTAGGTATTCTATAAAAGCTTTGTAGTTGTCGAGGGTTTTTTTTTAACGGATGTGTTTTCTCCTCTAAAAATGCATGATTGCTATTTTACGGTAAACATTAATCAACCTAGTGCTAGATATATGAAAGAGGTTAGCTGTCAAAAGCCTAAGAACACTTAGGTTTAAAGTTATTGTTGGCTCTGCATCCTGTTCCCATGAAAGTATTCTTTTCATTTAACATTACGCAGTTTAGCGATCCAATTAACTCATAAGTGTTTACGAAAGGTTTATACAAACGTGCAGAGGTGTTGAGTCTGACATTTGTTTCTTTTTGCAGGCGTCAACGCCCTAGGCATGCAGCAGTTGGCGGCGTTAGCGGCAGCTCAAGCAGCGGCAAATAATAGTACAACGGCAGGTAAGGTAGCAGCATCTATAGTGATGAAAAACGCACCTAACCCCAAAATGGTGGTGGTAATGCTTCATTTGGGTGTGTTTAATTCTCACAATAGATGTTGAAATAACTGAATTAAAGGGTGAGCCATTACTCTATCTAGTGCTGCATAAAAATAGAAGAAAAAATGTATTTTTCCCGTCATTGTTAATAATGAATTAAGTTTATCCGTAGTCGTTCTGATTAAACCGTAATTTTCCCTGCTATTGTGGTGTCCAGTGGTGTTTCGTAAACTTCTTTTTTACGAAATACTGGGTGGTCCACAAAAAAATTGACGACCCAAGATTTTCTTAGTCCACCTTTTCTATTTAGCACCCCTCAGAACCAGGAGAGGACGGAGGTCTTTCCAGTTTCATTAGATTTGATTTCTGTCCTATACTGGTTCTGAAGGGTGCTTACTAGAAAAGTTGGACTTGGAAGATGTTGGGTCGTCAGTTTTTTGTGTGGACCACCCTGCATATTTTCCTTTGTAAACATGTATTAGGAAATTTTCTAACTGCTGCTTCAGTACTGCAAGTTAAGCTTGCGGTTGCATTGGCTTACCTGGATTCTGTTTCCGGCAATTTAGCTGTTGTTCACAGAACCTTCCCGCCATTATAGAAAGTTATGTAGGCCCACATAGCCTGTGGAAGGCGCCCCCCACTTAAATTGTTTTGTCTGATAGTTTTACTACATTGGTCTTCTTTAGTTATATATGAAAAATGTATGTGAACTTGCAGGGCACTTTCGCTTATACATGCTGAAATAACTAAAATTTGTTACATTCAGCAAGATGGTCACTTTGATCTGATCTTGTGATTTACACAGTCAGATAATATATAATGGCTTATGAAGGATGTTATTGTCATCACCTCATTGACATACGAAGACAATTACTTTAAAAGTATACCTGAACAGAAGTAGTCCAGTGCTTAATTAGGACAAGTAGTTTAGCTGCCTAACACGACACTAGTGAAAACTAACCTTTTGTAAAAGTCTGAGAGATTAGTCAGTGCACAACTTGTCACAAAAAATTTAATTTGTTTTTTTTTTTTTACTAATTAAAAAAATCGAAAGTACTTTTGTAATATCAAGCTCTATATTAAATGGGAAACTAGTGCGAGCATAATCACTGTTAATATGTAAGCATATGTAACTATAATCACTACTAATATGTAAGGCCTTTTTGCCCACCAGACTGGAAATTCTCAAAGTGAACTCTGCTAAATAAACATTTTGTCAGGTTGTTTAAAAATGTAGAGTTTTTTAAATAGCTCGTTAAGTCTGGTAGGTTGGAATTGAAGAATGCTTGCGCTGGTGAACAAATTGCATAGTAGTGATTTTATTCGGCATCTCTTATTCTTATTGCCAGTTTTAAATACAATAACTCATTTACTCATTTACTTAATAAATCAATAAATCAAATAATGCATGAGGTAGATAATGCATCTTGAATTTAAAAAGTCATACCTTCTCACTATATTTGAGCTTCCTGCCCAAAATAGCCTTCACGATGTTTACATAGGTTAAAGTGAATGTCAGTAAAACCGTTTCTCAAGAAGGGGAAAATAGAAAAATGAACGCCTTTGCAATATTTACATGCGTCTGAAGTTTAATGTTGCAAATCTGAGCCATACAGCAAAGCCAACGGGAAGAATGTTCCTCTAAATTATAGATGTGTATGCGGCTTGATAAATCGAAAAAGAAATGCAGGATTTTTTTTTTTTGGTACCTGAAGTTCTGGTTTAGTAGAGCCGAGCAAAGTACATTTTGTTCGTACTTATGAAAATATAGAAATGATTTTAAAAAAAGCTCGTTTGTACCTGGATGATTTAAAATTTATGTCAGTTAAGTCACCATGAGCGTACAGCTCGGGCAGACTGAATTTGAACTTTCTCTGAAGCATGCGAGTCATTTTCAAAAAAGTAAATCTCGACATGGAAATAAAGTTTGGAAATAAAACGTACAAAGCTGCAAGCCCCGATCTGCACCGTGATCGGACAAACAAGGTCCTTATTTAGTTATCAAAATGTTTTGTTTATGCTCTCAATAAACTTGAGAGCATAAGACTTGTTAAGAAAAAAAGTAGTGACCTAGAGAAAACCTTCCATAGTTGAATTTGTAATTCCGAACTTAATATCGGAAAGTTGCCGCACAAGGGATAAGCTTCCCAACTGACAGATCACAGATCGGAAGATTGTCGTCCAATTTGTTAGTGAATATGTTTGATGCCACTAGATCTCCAACAAAAAGTCATAGCTAGGTGTCACACCAACTACACTTAAATATAAATCTTAATAGGAGCATGGAGAATGCTGAACCTCCACTATCTATGTGCTTTAAATCTACATATAAATCCTAACAGGAGTACTGAAAATGCTGAGCACCCTCTATGTGCTTTAAATCTACATGTAAATCTTAGCAGGAGTACTGAAAATGCTGAGCACCCACTGTCTACGTGCTTTAAATCTACATATATATCCTAATAGGAGCATTGAAAATGCTGAACACCCACTATGTGCTTTAAACCTACATGTAAATCTTAACAGGAGTATTGAAAATACTGAGCACCCACTGTCTATGTGCTTTAAATCTACATACAAATCTTAATAGGAGCTTTGAAAATGCTGAGCCCACTCACTATCTGTGTGCTTTAAATCTACATATAAATCTTAATAGAAGCATTAAAAATGCTGAACACCTACTATGTATGTGCTTTAAATCTACACATAAATCTTAACAGGAGTATTGAAAATGCTGAGCACATACTGTCTATGTGCTTTAAATCTACATATATATCTTGATAGGAGCTTTGAAAATGCTGACCACTCACTGTCAATGTGCTTTAAATCTACATACAAATCTTAACAGGAGTATTGAAAATGCTGAGCACCCACTGTCTGTGTGCTTTAAATCTACATATATATCCTAGTAGGAGCATTGAAAATGCTGAACACCCACTATCTATGTGCTTTAAATCTACATATAAATCTTGATAGGTGCTTTGAAAATGCTGACCACTCACTGTCAATGTGCTTTAAATCTACATATAAATCTTAATAGGGGCATTGAAATTGCTGAGCACCCAGTCCCACTGTCTACGTGCTTTCAATCCTAACAAGCTAGTTTACTTTTTTCATTTGCTACCTCCACTTCGGAGTAGGTTTTACCCATAGTTGAAAAAATTGTTGAAAAATTGTGACAAGTTGGACCCTGCGTGTTAGTTCTGCTACTAATATGTAACTTTATTTTTTTTGTCTTAGGATTCTTGCATTACATGTCATTTTTTTTTTTCTAAATGGTTCTACTCAAGTTTTATACTCGTGTCACCGTCATTGTTAGTGCCATTTGATAAACTTAAAAAGGCGCACATTTTTCTGTACCGTTTCAACTGTCTTTTGATATATTTGGCTGTGTATCTAACTAATAATACGCATCGCAAGTGAATCCTATCCATAACAGCACGTGCTTAGGATTTTCATGCTGTACTGCTCAATGACTTTCCACAGTTGCAATGAAAGTCAAGCATGGATTGTATAAAAAAAAATTAAAAATACAGATTATAGTTGTTGAAATTTTCATTTTAATTCTATGAAACTACTTTGTCGTGTAGACCCCTATTTAAGCCATGTTGAAATTTCTGTAGATTTAAGAAATACCTTCCGTTTTGCTTACGTTGTTTCTTTCTTTTTCTCTCATTTTCATTTTACCTAATTTATTTAAAATTAAACAAGCCTGTAGTTTGCAGTACACCCATGGTATCTTTGAATTGCTTCTTTATTTTGTATTTATTTATTTATCAATTTGTTGAGTTATTTGCTATTTACTGCTGCTACATTATGTGACACAACCATGGTGTAAACTACTTCAGGCTTTTTTATTTGTGTATTGCTTAAGATACATACAGTATGGTGCAGAAACTCTGGTGTGGGTAACCCTGTTCTGATCGTATTATTCTTAATTTACGGCTGCTCGTTTAATTACAGCGCAGTCGAAATTATGGAGAATAGTTATTGGAACGTTCAATAATTTGAACATGCGTATTTTGCCGTTTGTGGTGTTTAATGGGAAGTTTAGCCATAACTGATGTGATTTCCTAAGACTGTGCAAGCTGTAGTGACTGGATAGCATTCAAGTTGAAATATCTCATTTTGGTTTACAACTATTAATAGTGGTATAACTTGCTGCATGTCTGTCTGTGTTGGTTTTGTTTGTAAAGTTAGTGTTATGGGCATTGAGCCAAACAAACAACAAATTTTGCGAAACATATTCGTTGTGTACTTTTAAATAATGACTAGTCAAACCTCCAGTTACCATTTAACACAGTAGCACGGCAGCTAAAATTTAACACTATAACACTAAGCTTACATCTAGTAAGTTTTATATTGATGTAGATTTCATTGAGATGTCTTGACTGGCACTCACATCAACAAACTTTGTATCGCTATTCAGACTCCCGTTTCATCTGATCCATCACGAAAAGGTACACCAGATGGCTTAGATGTATCCTGGAAGGGAGAGAGAGCGCTCAGGTGACTGGACTGGGGCATCTGCGCAGTGATCCGTAATTAGTTGGATCGTGTCCTGGTCATGTGATCTCAATGAAATATAAATAGACAATAAAGGCTAACCGAACTTTAGCTATATTTATTTTATGATTTTCGTTTTTGTTCCTTTTACACTTTTCAATTTTTATTGAAAAGGGAAGCCACAAAAGAATAGTCTGGTATATCTAAGAATAGCCTAGTAATGAACAGTCGGGTATTTAGAAATCCAAGTTGTCGTATATTATTTTTCTGAATATTAATAATAATACTAAATTTAACATATTTGCCATTGTAACTTGACAACTGCGTTTTGTTTGCTTGATGTTTTACACGCATGCTTTCACAATGAATTTGTCTTTTTTAACTCAAAATTGTGTGCTAAAGTGGAGTGATTTAGGCAAAACAGCTGTGCTGTAATGCGTTAAGCGTTCCAAGATCTAAAACGTTGCCTGTGCATTTTATTATATGTGTTGAAAAACCTGCGTAATTATTATCCAAAAGCATGTTTTAAGTTTTGCATGTAGAGTGTTCCCTCCTTTTTTTTCCCATCCCACCGTAACAGTGTTATCTTGAGCTAAAGAGTAAACCGTATTGGGAATCATGTGTGACTGCTGGCTGCAGGCAGATATGGTTTTCTGTTGTGAATGTCTGTATGAATTAGTTGTTTCGTAGTTATTGTAGTTTGCCTACAGCTATGTCACTTTGTTCATCCCTCAAGACTAGTATGAAATGCATATCCTAGGCCTGCGTAATGATGAGTGCCGCATGCAAAACAGCAATACCGTTGGACTAGTGTTACTGCACCATACTGTTCAAAAATTTTATGAAGTTTTAATAATTTCCAAAGTTATATTTGCTATATATAGGTGGCTTATTTTGAAGCTGTTTTAAATACGATTTTGACTCCAAGGTTACCTGCATCTTATGATTTTAGGAAGGGGATCAAACAGTTACGATCCAAGATACCAACTCACATACGGTACATATTAATGAGTCGCCAGGTTCAAAGGTCGTGAAGTAACTCTTGAACTTAAATTTGATAATTTTATGTCTTGTTTAATTTCTAATTCTCAGGTCTTCAGGGACTTGGTGGCCAAAGTCTGGCTGGATTGTCCATTCCTAATGCTGGAAACAATTCAGGTAATTATTAGCAGATTTTTTTTACCGCGATAGTCTCTTTCTTTTCGAATGTATTTTTTTAGTGATTCGTGGTTCAAAAAAAAAAACAAACCGGCCGAATTTCCCTAATGGAAGAATTTTAGTCACATGTTTTATAACTTCGAACAAGGGTTGAATAGACTGGAAAGAATTTAGGACTTCAAAACCACCTGTATAACCTCCTGAGACCCATGGTCCTTCGAGAGGGACGGATAGATGACGGGGCAAAAAGGGCATTTCCAGGTGCAACGCGAGCTTTGTGAGTAGTCCCCGGGAACCCCGAGGAAAGCAAGTAAGCACTGCCCAGTGGTCCTCGTCACCAAGCCAAGTGATTGCTGTTCGAATCCCATGACTGACCTAATGGTACTTAAGAAAAAAATAAGGATGACTTTCTATTTCTAGTTCATCAGGTTGCTCATTGAGGGCACCATGGGCTTGATGTGTGATTTTCAGTTCACTTTGTGCCTCTGTGATCACTAGCTCTCATGTTTGACTTAGTTTTTTCTATGTTTCTTTGCCTGGTGAATAAGTAGTTGCTAATGCTTATGAAACCAAAAAATAAATTACATGCAAGTTTAGGCCTTACTACCTATGGCAACATCCACTACGAGTTTCAACTTAATACTGTATTGGTCACTAATACATGGATAAGTTTTAAAATTTCGATATGTTAACTCTATTCCCTGTTCAATCCTTGCTTCAATCCAGTAGGTCAGCTTTGACGAGTGTGAGCTTACTTTAAACATCTGCCAGATTACATCGAAATACAATGATCATTGTATTTGTTTAAATTAGCCGTATTTGGATAACTTGGTAGCCTCATCTTTTATTAACGTATTACCAACATGAGAAGTTCAGCCCATTTGTGGTTTAAGCCTACAGGCAGTTAAGTACAGTTTAATTATACAAATTTGTTTCCTCTCGTGGAGTATGCATGAACCAAACTTGGCTCCAACCTTTGACCCTCCATTGAATTTACTTACTGGCGGGTACTGGATTCGACCGCCGCAGTGAGAACAAACGTCCATTGTAAAGTGTGGTGGGATGAAGGGTCGACAACCCTCTGTGAATGGTTACAGCCAATAGAGCTAACAGCTTTAGCTAATCAGTGCACAGCGTTACTGCTTTGGGATTTAGCTGTGATCGAACAAGCTTCTGCATACATGCTGTGCGTACCTCTGGCCGCTCCATGGCAGCTTAAGGCTTAATGGATTGGGCGTTCAATGAAATAGCTGTTGCTTCTATTGGCCCGCCTTCATCAAGATGTTTATCAACCCCAAGTGGTCATGAGGTTAATGGTATTGCTTGACTTAGTTGCGTTGGGTAGTAGTTTGTATCACTTTCCCCCCACGGGTTGTTAACCTAAGTGCTGGCAGGCTTTGATTATCAATAAATTATTGTGCTGCTTTTTCTTACTGACATAACAGGACAGAACCTACACAATGTTATTTTGAATGATGTCTTACCTGGTGCCTTGAATATAGCTTTTAGTATAGCAAAAAGTAAAAAATCATGGAAGCAGCGATGATACCGACAGCCATTTGACAGTTGAATATTCCAGTTATTACATGCATGACCGACACGGGAAAAAAGTATCCTTAAAGAAGTCCCGATTCTCAGATTTCCCACAGTAGCACTTATTTTTTTCTGAGATACTAGAGAGCTAAAAACCAAAATAATGTGACTGTTGATAAGTAAGAGATATTACCCATCTGCAGTTCTCCCTAGTCATTATGTGCCAGTCGTTAATGTGCCACAACTTCTGGTACACAATAAGGGCCAGAAGGTATGGTGGGGCGGAAAAGTAAGGTCGGTCATGCAGGTTCTTGAAAGTTCTGACTTGTATGCCAAAAGAGCGTCGGTTAAATTGGATGCTTCTAATGCTAAATTTTTCTCAACTCGTCCCTAAACCCATTACAAAATCTTTGTAATGCACGTGCAAGAAAGTGTCTATCTGCATCATGTTTAGGTATTAATTTGTATCCTTTTTTTTTTAATTACTCATATTTTGATGCTTTGTTGGCTCTTAAAGGACAAAAAGTAGTATTTATGCACAGATAGGTGGTGGGGGGAGTGGCGTCTTCGTGCAACCCGCTGAGTGGTTTTCGGCTTCAGTTCACAACTTGCTTCTGGTCCGTTGTGTGCACCCTTTCGGTGCCAGGATGTACTGTAGAGAGTCTCGTGTACATTGGTCTGCAGTGTTATTCAATATCGCATCCTTTTGGTTTGGATACCTTGGCCCTGAACGCTCAACTGTGCTTCATTAGCTTGTCTTGGGTTGTATGGAAACTTTTGTGAAACTCGCTTCTCGTTCTTTGACAGTGTTTTGCTTTTTTGTGTGGACATATGTCCATGGAGCTTAAATGGATTAACCAACTGTCGAATTGTCCCATGTTTAAATGGGTTGACAACGCGATTTGATACCACTGCCCTGTCCACTCGGTTGTGCTTATCTCAGTTCTCTTTGCGTTTCCTCCTATGACTTTCCGTGGGCTCTTGTCCTTGGCTCTTGTCTTGTTAATACTGCAAAAGTTGGATTTTGCAGTTTAAGGGTTTGTGATCCTATACAATTAATTGAAGTGCAGTAGTCTATTTAGCATCAACCATCTAAAGCCCTTTCTTTTTTCTTTCATCTTACTATTAAAATGTAGTCTGTCATTAGGGAATTATTTTAGACCACCCTTGACAGAAATGGTGCGATAGACAAGAACTGTTGCTTAAGATGGAAATCGTTGTGACTCGTCAGTGTTTACAATTAAGTGCATGGGATGTAACCAGTCTGTTTATCCTAGTCTCATGTCGTCACCTTCAGCATAATATTGTAATTGCATAATGACCTCTCTGCGAGTTTTCTTTAAATTTTTCTTTCGTTATCCATAAACATTAAATAAACGTAAACTGCCTCCTTTTACGAAAATTCATTTTGTAGGCCTACGACCAAGTTGAGTATTCATGATTAATGTAAGGTTGGGCTATTTTACGATATTTTGGTCTTGCAAGATATTAGTTTCTGCGGATATTGGTATTGTACATCATTTGATAATATCGCAAGTATCATAGCCACAAAAGTTACATTTAGAAATAAGCTTTTAATATATTCCGTTGACACGACACCGGAATCTTGTTAATAGTAATGATCTACCGTGTCTAGGAAACTTGACAAAATGAATGCAACATGAAAAAAAATTATTTTAGAAAAACTTGTATGCCACAAACTGACGTGATGGAAAACTTAGACTAGAGGAAGGTTTTAAGGAACCTTTAATTGTAATTCGGGTAATTTTAATTAGGGAAACCGGGGCCTTAATCGCGATATGTTGATGTATCGCGATATGTTTTCTTCCCATACATAGTAAGCGAAATTGGTAATATTCATGTTCGTCGATTAATGATGGGGTGGGTTGGTGTTGCTGACTGGGAAGTGTAAACAAGTAGAAATACAAGTTTGCATGGCTCAAGCACTCTTCCTTTACCCCTTCCTGCAACAGTAAAAATGGGTTATGGTTTACCGCGCTTATTCTCTGGCCTGCCTATAGTTAGTAACACAATGGTTTACCACGGTAAACTTTTCTTTAAAGTGAGGGTACCGTGGTAAAACTGCTCAGCTTTACCCCAGATTTCAAGCCACGGCAAAACCATTAAATATTTTTGCTGGGTCATATTCATTTGTCTACCCTTCTGACAAAGGGCTAGCGCACAGTGCATATCTTCACCACAGACGGCTTTTCATCCATGTTAATACAGCCATTGCTTTTAACTGTTGGGGCTTACAGTATTTGTTTAGTGTTTGTAGAAAGATACAATTTTTATTATATGGTTGCCTTATTATGGCGGCAGGTTTGTTATTTAAACGTAAAAATAAAGTCAAAGTTGAAGTCTTAGCCAAAGGCTGTCATGACATGGAACTTTTTTAGGCCAAAAAAGGATATACACAATTTATACCTGGTGTCTAAGGTTTCCAAACCCGGCCCCAAATGCCAACCCCGGGTTTTCGGGTTTGAAAAATGTAAAACCCAGGTTTTTCTGGGTACCCGGGTTTTACAGAAAATTGAACAACATGCGACGCGAATTCAAATCGCAGCATTCAAAAGTCTCACGTCGCAAAATTGCTAATATTAAATTAAAAAAAAATTAAAGTAAACTGGTAGCATTTATTAACATTTTACACACTTCTTAAAAATTTCTTAAACTACTTAAACAAATCCTTTCGTTCAAAATTAACTTGCATCAATTTCAGCAATGATTCACGTTTGTGTAACGTAGCCAGCCGCGGCTCGAATAGGAAGTAAAGACCAACAACGCTGGTTGCTATAGCAATGGGGGAATGAGGAGGTTTTCCTGCTTGCCCGAGTCGCATCACCGGCCGATGGCCACGCACATGTCTTCATGGAGCGAATATACGAAAATAATGTAGCAAAAGAGGTTAAAATTGAAACGGGTACAGAGGTTAAAACTTAAACGGAAATAAAATTGAAACAAAATCGAAAAACACGTGTTTTTCGTGATTAATATTGCGGTTAAGCCTCCAATTCACCGCAATATTAAACCTGAAAACCCGGGTTTTTTGCTCTGCCAAACCCATGGTTTTCGGGTCTGTAAATCGTCCGGGTACCCGGGTTGGAAACCGTACTGGTGTCTACATCGTGGTAGTTCGTATCTTAGTCAATATGTAAGTTTGTGTTTTATTGTTTTATCTTTATTGTTTTATTGTTAAACCCCTGTTGTGATTGGGTTTTTTGCACTGCAAAGGTGTGAGAATATGGGGGAGGAGGATTTTGTATTTTCAAAATTAAGCACCGTAAACGTTGAATCTACCACCTGAACCTGAGGATCAATCATTATAAAAGATTGACCACAACCCCCAACATTAAAACCCTCAATCCACTGCCCGAGTCCCTCCTCTCCCTCCCCTCCATACTTCAATATCAAACATCTTCCAAATCCCATGCCTTAAATACCCCACAACATGCATCGGGAATCGAAACCGCATGTAAAAACACGGAATCCCGACCTCCATGCTTGGTCATGCAATTTGACCTCACTGATGGTGTGGTTGCCCATTTTGTTTGTACTGGACACTTACCTGATTTTTAAATACAGAAATGCTCTTCTGAGAAAAAAAAACTGCACTCCAGACTCGTGCTGGAATCTTGTGCCGTAGATACACTGGATCCACTGCCACTCAACTTAACTAAGGATATGTTCAGCAAAATAAAGGACCTCTTTCTCAATGTCCATAAGCCCACTTGACCAGCTGGTCCTGCGTGGGAAGTACTCTTTACCTGAAGGATATCCTCGATCAGGATTGACAATTCGCCACTGAATAGCTAGATGAGTTGAGTTTGGAATTAACAATTAGAATTTAATATTAACGTTGTATTGTAAAAGTGTGCAATGTAGTATTGCCTGTTTAGTCACTGAGAATTGTATTTTGTTTACAATGTGTGTCTTATATAATTACCTTCCGCCAGTGTCACCATTTACCACACCTTCCTTCGGTCATTTTAACAATTACCTGTGAATATCAGTTAAACTTTTTTAAACGTAGTGATAGTGTTAACATTTTGCTGTTTTGTTTACTGTGAACAAAGTTTTAGTGCCAGTAGTTGTCGTGCACTGAACATCACTATTTTCATGTTTTTCAGATTTAAACACAGCAAACCTTCAAGGCCTTGCCGCACTAGCCAATATTGCAGCTGCCAATCCAGGTACATAAGGGAAAAGTTCTACTTCATCAACAACTGATGAAGTAGTAATTATATTCTGATGTGAAGCACAATTTTACAATCGGTGTAATCAATACAATAGAATTATTTTCTGCTTCAGCAAATTAACAAACCAGCAAAAAAAAAAAAAAAATACCCGTTATGCTACAGGTATCCTAATGCTTCGACTAATGGCTTACTACTGCTAGATTTCTGCATAATAGCTTATTTCCATTGCCCATAGTTAGTTTACTTTTGACCAGTAAATGATCATAGTGAATGGTAGCTATGAAACTACAATTAGAAGACATTTAGTAAGTGACGGAGGCAGAAAAGCATTTAAATTTCTTCACCTGTAGAGTGTGAATCGCACTGAAACTATTTGTGTGAAGACCAAATTCAGTAAGTCAGTCAACTAGCTTTGCTAATTAGTTTACTTGACTATGAATTGCTAAGTTTCTTTTATTTGATTTCTTTTGTTGGAAATACTTCAGACAATACTTGATCATATTTTTTCCGCATTCATACTTCAATGTCCTTCCCTTGTTAGAATTCTTTCTCTTACTGAATTGTATGGCATTTCAAAATTGGGTCAATTTATCCAAACTCAGCATTAGACACTGAATTTTCAAAGAAATTAATAAATACACAAATAATAATTTCCAAAAAAATGTTAAAATAAAATCTCCATTCATTCAAAATAAGCATGGATCAGTCGACATTCCTATAGATTCTGTGGATGACTGGTGGTTTTATCCTGAATACCGCAATCGGCTATTACTGCAACATCTGAACAACGTAGTAAACAGGTGAAAAAAACATAATGTCTCAATTGGAAGAACTACAATTCCTCTTGAATTTTTGGTGGTTGAAGCTGTGTAAAGAATGTTGAGTACACATTTACTGTTCCGACCACCTTCATTAAAAGCGCAAAATCGAATCACAGTTCAAAGGTCTCGTCATTCAGTGTCGGTGCCCTGATACTGACTGATGTGACCTTCAAACTGATTTGTTTTTGCGCTTCTGATGATGGTGGTTGGTGCGGCAAATGTGTATTCAACATCCTCTACGCAGCTTAAACCACTGAAAATGCAAAAGGAATTGTTGTTCTTCCGGTTGTAACATTGTGTTAACTTTTTCTCTGCTTACTATGGTGGTTTTATTTTAACGTAAATGTAACTAAATAGTAAACATTTACTTTTTTTCGATTAGCATGGGAAATTCTCTGAACCAGTAATTTACAACAAAGTATCAACATTTTTTAATATTTTTTTAGCTGTCTGTGATAACAATTTTACTTCCGTCAAAATGGTTTGTTTTTTTCGTGGAAGAAATTTTCGTTGTCAATAAACATCTTTCAGTACCCTATCAAGTTCCAACAACATTTTAACGAATTATACTGAATAATTTTGCCAACTTTATCATGTTTTCTGCATTTCGATATATAAGCTGGGGCAAACAAATTGACTTAATTCATTTAATAAAAATTATACGTATGATTGTCCTTCTGATTTTCTACATTGTATGTATAGATGGGCCTAATTCTTTGAAACTCATATTGCTGCAGCATATACTGTAAGATTTTCCATAATCTGCTTTAACATGTTAAGATTTTAAGATAACGTAACAATGCTGACAGTTACACAATTGGCCAGTTAAGAAATTCATTGCTCTAAGGCATTGCTGCAGTTTATCCTAAATTTCCAAATAACTGTCGTGTTCTGCAGATTCAGCATTCAAATCTATGGTCCTTAAAGTGGTGTAGGCTTTTTCCGAATTTCAGTATATCCACCAACTACCTTCTAACCTATATATTTTAATCTTAGGCCTATCTTTGGTTTCGGTTATTCCGATGTGGTTCCAGTATCCATCCACAACCAGTACGTGTTTGTTCTTTGGCGTGTACTGTGGACAGATATGGACCCACTTCACTTCTTTTTCTATGTCCGCTTCTTATCCTTGCTTGTGCCCCTGGTGGTGCAGGTCTCAACCCGATGAGCATGCAGAACCTTGCCGCCCTCGCCGCAGCCACTTCCACTAACAGCACGGGGCTTACAGGAATGACCACATCAGGTGAGTTAGGGAGAAATAAATCGGTGCTACCAAAATTCCTCTTGCTTTTTATGGCTGATGAGATCCTGTGAACGCTTCTTTTTGCACCTTGTTTGCTTTTCACACACGATTCTTCGAAATGCAATAGTTCTCTAGAGGCCAACTTGTGCACCACTTGCTTAGAAATTGCTAACATCGCTAGGGTGTGAAGCGTAAGCTTTAGCTGTCGCACTTTCTTTTGATGTAAAATAAAACCTGTGAATTTGTGTACTTAAAGATGCAAAAGTGACCTGTATTTTTACAACTTTAAACATATCTTGTCTATTGAAATCGCACAATTTAGGAAAGTGACTATCTCTAAAAGTTTGACATGGAACACGTTCTATTTTTGATAACATCTCTCAATCGTCTATTTTGGAACAATGGCGTACACATGAAGTACAGTACCGTACGAGTTCTTTAATGACTTGCATAGTTTCATTAACACAGTGGTATCATACGTAAAAATTGGTAGCAGTGTCTTTTATTGCCTATTTACCGTAATAGCATAACGTATATTTATGGTAGGAAGAATGTGTTACTTTAACAGTACCGGTGTATGGTTTTTGACATTGGTCTTGGTAACATGATTTTCCTGCACAAGACAGTACTAGAAAAGATGCAACTCTTAAAAATTGGCTTTATTTTACTTTATTTTAGTGAATGGTTGTGTTGAGTTAAACGTTTAATACGTTTTCGGTCCGATGTACTATCATGATTTCATTGTGTGTTTGTCTACTTTTATTGTGAAATAGGAAAAGGCTATTAATACGCTTAAAAACTAAGGAGTGCTCGTTGTATGTGTGTGTATTTGTAATGTGTTGTATGGCCTGTATATTTTGTCTGCAAGACTGGAAGGCATAATAGTGTCGTAATCCTGTCAGTTTGGTGAGCTCCCAATTGTCTATAGTTGTATGACTTGGAAAGTGACATAGCGCCAAAGTCATGTAAGGGAAACAAACAGTTATAATAATAATAATAATAATAATAAACTTTATTTCATCCAGTTGAGGATATACAACAGCACAAAAAAAAAAATACAAAAACACAGAACAAGAAACGTTTGACTGGAGAAAATCACAGTAAACTGTAATAGTTCCTAGTGAACCAATCCAAGTAGCGTTTGAGATCTGTCCTTGAGAAGACACCCAAGTCTGCAGTATTGAGCATGAGCTCGTCTAAAGTAATACGATATCGATCTCAAACCCTCAGGGTAGTTCAAATGTCAGGCCTGTCTATATATATATATCCCAAATTTTAGAAGATGTCAGTAAAAACAAGCTTCTATACCTATAATGACTAAATATTGAGGATTCCGGTTAGCATAAAAAAAAGTGAAACAAAGTTACTGTAATGAAAGAAAAAACTGAGCATCCCCACCCCTGTGAGTGGTCGTATCGTCCAGGGACTGCCGTTAAAGCCAGTGTGCAGTCTTCTAGACAACAAATATTGTTCATGTATTGTGGCGTGAAGACCCGGGGTTTACACTTGTACCCTTGAGGACATGACTTTTCTTTTGCCTGTAGATGGCCGCACACTGAATGTTAGCTGCAATTCCTGGATGCTATGATGGGTTTTGTTTACTATCGACAACGGTGACATGAATATGGGCCTCAGTCAAAATAGGCAGATGGCGTATAGGCTTAAGTGTAATAAAAAACTTAACCTTAATGGGAAAACATTGCTGCGGTACGTTTACAGGCATGAGAGAATACTTTGACTTGCTGTCCAGTATTACAGTTTTGAGATTTGACAGGCTGATATGACTGAAACGAGATGTGCTGTTTCAGTCCTCCTGTCATCATCAGGCTCTCTTCATGCGAGTTCTATTTGACTCTGTTTTGATGCGGCAGTTACGTAAATAGAACTCGCACGAGGAGAGCCTGATGACGACAGGAGGACTGAAACTGCACATCTCGTTTCAGTCATATCAGCCTGTCAAAAATTCGCTTTTAGCATATCACAATACTGAGAAGTATTTTGTTCCCTTTTTGGATTTGAGCGTCTTTGAAGAAGTATAATCTTCTTTGGTTTTTAGATTTGGTATTACATTTGGTATATCAGTGGAAACTGTTAGCCGTTTTGAATTGTGGCACTTTCATTCAAAGCATATACCGGATGGTCACAAAAAAACACAACAGCAAAATTATTCTAATTCTAAATTTTTTTATTATCACCCTCCAGAACCGTAAAGGTACTTTCAAAACTACCCGTTCTATTAGACATCATCTGACCCTTTATGGTCCTAGACTTAGAAAAATTTTGCTGTTGCAGTTTTTTATGGCCCACCCTCTATAGATAGTAACGCCATTACATTGTTAGTAAACTGGTTTTCTGAAAAACTTGTATTTTTAGTAAAAAGGGGGGAAAGAATGGTAAACATCATTTTGTTTCTTCCATAGTATAGCTAATGTGAATTGGCCGTATCAAAGAGTGACAGGTGCTTACTTTGGCTTTTGTAAATGATTCCCTTCACATGTTTTTCATGATTCTAAATGCTGACTGGCATAATCTTTTTTGGTTTTCAATTGACATTCTCACGACTTAGGAACACATAACCCAAATAAATGAGAAGTTCAACATCAAACTTTGTTTGCTTCTCATTTATTTCTTTTAAGCGTTGGTACATCTTGAAAAAGTGCATTTCAAGGCCAGTGTATTTTAACTTTGCAACAATGAGGCATTACTGGGCCTAAAGTTTGATATTCCTTACTGAGATAAATGCGTGACAGTATTGCGAGAAAAGTGTAGCCATGTTGGCTATTTTAACGATCCAAATGTACGATGGGAATTAGGTTAGTAAGCAAACTAAAAGTAGCTTACCAAACCACTGTCAGCCTACTCGACAGCCATTCTGACCTTGGAGTGTGCTGAAATTATTGCTAACAGATGGAGCTACTAATTTAAACTTGTAAGCAGGCCAGCTAAGTTGCATCATCCGCCAGAAGCTTAAAACATCTGAAAATTGGCAAACACCTATTGGTAATTGGGCTCCAGAATTGTGCTTCTGCTTGATGGAAAAACTGTGTAGATTCAAGTATGTCGTAGAGTTTCCACTGAGAGTGGAAAGTGGAAACTCTACGACATACTTGAATCTATACACTTTTTCCACCAAGCAGAAGCACAATTGTGGAGCACAATTAGTTCTACATTGAATTTTCTGAGGTTAGTCGATCTCCTTCCTCAGAATGTCACGATGTATTGAAACGAACGACGATTATTGATCATTGTTCGTTTCTTTACATCGTGACATTCTGAGGAAGGAGGTCGACTAATCTCCGAAAATTCAATGTAGAACTAATTGTGGTCCACAATTGTGCTCCTGCTTGGTGGAAAATGTGTATAGATTCAAGTAAGAAGCTTAACGTCCCATAGCTAATAGATTTATCTCAGTTGACTCAAGAGTTTAATCTAGTAGCTCCGCTCCATCTGTCTGCAATAATTTTGGCAATTTTCAAGGTTGGAATGGCGACTGTTGAAGCATCTTGCGGTGATGCAGTTATGAAATAATTTTCAGACTTAAGTAACATATTCCCGCTGCTCTTTGTGTCCAGTTGTTGTGTTAATGACCCAAAGGTAAAATATAGGCAAGTAAAAAAAATATATGTAGCTGCCCTTTAATAACGTATACCGCTAATTAGATAGAACCTTCAATTCTTAATAAAAATTGTACAGAAGCTATAGAGTACTACAGATTGTCAGGAAAATAAGGCTAAGCATTTGAAAATGTGCTTTTTTTTTTTCAAAGGTGTAGCATTGCTCACAATATATAAATACAGAATTACAGATGTAAACCTATTTCCTTTACCTTTCGAACGTAAATGTCAAATTGCTTGAACGGGAATTGAACCCTAACTTTTTTGACCGAAGGCCGAAGCCCTACCGCTAGCCATTCTGACATTGGCCTAAGTTTGAATTTGGCCATGTCAGTATGGATTAGCAGTAGGACTAAGACCTTTGGTCTCAAAGGTCAAAGGTTCCATTCCCGCTTGGACAACCTGACGTTTAATTCGAAAAGGCGTACAAATAGGTTTGCATCTGTACTTATTTATCACTTATCGAGCCGATTTGGCTGGATATGTATGTCTTGTTTATTGCTCACAATTTTAAGCATAGGATAAACTTTTTTTGTGGATATACGCCTCAATTATCTTGGAAATCCATTAATGGCGAGGGCCTCATCAGTTTTCACTTACAATTCTATAGTAGTTTCATATATGTACAAGTTTGTCAGGGTATCAAAACGTATACGCATCTTACGATCTTGTACTCTCAAATCGCATTTCAAATTTATCCTGGTCAAACTATAATTTCTTTAACTGGAATTTGTTCACTGTGAAATGTCTGGCATTTTGCAAATTAGTCTTCTACCCATATTAAACTTTACATATGACTTTGTTTGTCCACAGGCTCGGCTCATTATCTTTAAAATTTCAACTAAATCTTTACTTAGATTTATTTTAGTCTTAAATCTGAATTTGCACAAAATAAGAAATAAGTTCTTACAATCCCCGCAAAAGTAGCTACGCCAACACTGTGTTGTTAACCAACATTGGAGTCACTGCTTTCGTGAGCGACAGCTTTGCAATAGCGGCGCCGTCCATAATATTTGTGATGGGCAGACGTAAATGCTGTTTTGACGACTTAAGAAGTTAGCAGGCTTTGTTTGGTATTTCACTGTCACGCTTTATAGTTTTTTAGACCATGTAGGGTTGAATTTATAGGGATAGAATTTGTAGGGTCTATCGTGGTTCGGTTGTGTTACGGTACTTCCGGTTGTGAGAATTTCCTAGTTGTGCGTGCTGCTGCTTTCAGTACTTTTACCGGGCCCGGGTAGGCTAGTTGGAACCATTTGAAGCGCTGTTCGGTATGATCCTCCTGTTTGGTTCAGGTTTCCTTGCAAACCTTGTCAGTTGTTAGCGATTCGAGAATTAGGATTGCAAGGAAACCACCAACCTATAAATTTTTGGTAATATCAATTATCTCTCACCCACAAAGACTGCGCACTGAAACCGTGTTTGTTTCACTCTTGTCAAATGCTTTGTGTGTGGCAAACGAATAAAAAGAGATTACGGTGTACCGAAACCCCACAGTCGTGTTTCAAATAAAAGCTTCCATTTTGGAGCAAAAGTTTCAAACACTGGCTCACATTTATTCAAGACTCCAAATGCAGTGTCACTGGATTATAAATTAACCATCTAAGTGGAAGGTTCTGTTAATATAATAAATACACCGTACTAAACTGGTTGCATTACATGTACCTTCCTGTTTTGTAAAAATTACGGCTTTGCACTTTGTCACATGTTACCTAAGAAAAATAAAGCGTTTGCGTAAATTTTCTTCAAGCTCTCGCTTGCTGTTTTCAAATGCCGGAAACTGACTAGAAAAGGGTCAATCATGGTTCGGTTGCGTTACTTCCGGTTGTGAGAATTTCTCAGTTGCGCTTGCTGCTGCTTTTAATAGTTCTTCCAGGGCCTTGCAATTCTTGCAATTTCTTGTCAATTGTTAGTGATTCGAGGATAGGATCGCAAGGAAACCATCAACCTAATGGAGGATCACACTAAGCAGTGCTTCATATGATTCCAACTAGCCTACTCTGGCCTGGAAGAACTATTGAAAGAAGCAAGTGCAACTGAGAAATTCTCACCACCAAAAGTAACACAACCGAACCGCTGATGGACACTTTGCTAGTCAGTTTCCGAAATTTGAATATAACAAAGAGATAGCTTGCTAAAAAAAATTTTTCGCATGTTCTTTATTTTTCTTATGTAACCGTGTGACAAAGTGCAAAGATGTATATACTAAACTGTTTTCCTAGAACCTTTACTGTCATTATGGAAGTACCTGGGTTCAAAATCTTGAGCGCAAGGGTTTGTGTGTGTTAACACAGACAGCAGCAATAATCCTGTTGGACAGTGAAAAAAATTTCTACACCAAACCTTGGTCAACAACAATATGTAGTTAACCCAGATAAGGGCAAAAAAAAAACAACAAAAAAACATTGTTTTACAGGAGCACCCGCATGTCCAAAAATTGTGCGCGTGAATTTTTTTTATGACTTTGCTTCTTTTTCGAAACAAACAAGGTGCACGAGATGTATCAAAATAGACAGAAACATGTATCTGTTGTGCAAAGCTTGGTATACTGAAAATAGTCTGGCAAAACCAATCAGAAAAAAAGAGCTTGATTTGAGCTGAAAGGGAAAATGTAGGCCTAGATAAAATTGTATGTCAACCTACCAGCAAATTTTTTTTACATGCCTGTACAAGCTAAAATTTGGTACAAAAAATAAAAATAAAAGCCAGCCGCCCGCCCGCATGTTGCTTTTGAGTGATAAACTTCCGAAAACAAGGTACTTTTTTTTATCCTAAAGTCATTTTATGTTGGGACAAGGGAAAAAAATATGCTGTGGCTGCATCATGAACCGTCTTATGTGTGGTGAATGAATGTGTGCGAAGGTAGCCATTACTTCATTATTCTTTCGGTAAGCATGAACACATGCTTTTTTCATACATTTAATTGGCATCAGGTGCCATAGCTTCTCAAAAATGAGAGAAATACTTTAAACATTTGTTAATAAAACCTAAATAAAATTTCGGTCTGACAGCAGTTGGTTGTTATGTTCCTTCTTTTAACTTTATAAAATCAAATTTTGTTGATAATCAACAAATTTTCAGTCAACCTTGTTTTTTCGTAAAGTCCATACACAAGGTACTTACTGCAATAGTTGACTTTGTTTTACACACTGTAAAGTTAACTAGGTTTTTTTTTTTGAATGAAGCTATTTTTTCAGACGAATTTTTAATTTGTAAATTGTGTCATTATAGGAATTCCTGGACTCACATCATCAGGTGAGAACAGTATGCTGTACACAGGTGAAAATATTTACTTAAATTTTTCTTTTCTCTGCTTGTGTATGTTTGCTTGTCTAATCACATGTTAATTTGGAATTTCAAACAAATGCCTAAATTGACAAATTCCTAATTTCATTGTGATAAGTCAAACAATAAGTTTAAACACTTGATGCTGTTTACTGATACTCTTCAACTCACGAGAAAATACAGCCAATTTCAAAGTCAAAAAGATATATACAATATCCTTTCAAATTTTTGACAGTCCTTTTCACTGGAGATGGTAAACACAGCCAACTGTCTTCATCAATCAACACCCTTCTCATTGCTACCCTGTCATTTCCATTGCATATCGTTCATACTTGGTCAATCGCCAAGTTTAAACAACACGCGAGGTGAAAGGACAGGATAGTAACGATAAGAGTGTTGCCTGATGAAGACAGACTATTCTGTTTACCATCTCCAGTGAAAAGGACCGTCTAAAATGAACAAGGATATTGTACATTTCCCCATCATAAAATCCTATGTTACATATTGGGGTGTCCCTTTTGCATAAGGCACCTTTGAACTTAACTCACCTGCATATAATTAACCCTTAATGTATGCAATTTTTTCGTTATTTCCGGTCGCTTGTAGCTGCAACGTCGTGGAGCCCACCAACACCTGCGATAACTGGCTTTGCCAGGAGCTGCCAGAGCTGCAACGAACTCAGCATGGGCAACATAGGCAGCAACACCACAGGAATTATCCATAAATTCGATTGATGTATTACGCAGGATTGGCGTTCGCGATGGCACTCTTTTTGCGCAATAACTTTTACCACGCACCTATCACATATTGAATCATGCTCCGACACCAACAAAAGCACATCCTGGTGTTTGTCCCATCATTCTAACACAGGGGTCTTTAACATCCACACCGGATGTTTCACTACGACTGCTTCTGGTAAATTGGCACACGACGAGCTCTTCGGTTCCAATGGCCTTGAAGATCCCCACTTTCCAGCGCACGTGAATCCTCAAACGCTTCTTGCCCCACGATTTAAACCTATCGTCCGCCTCATTATGTAGGAAAACATCGTTCGTTACCTTACTGTGAAAGTTGTCGTCACAGAGTCATAATTACTAGAATTATGTAGAAATTTTCCGCTCATTTTCACAACGAGGACATCTTTTAATATCCAGCTAATTTTCGGTGGCTGGCTGGCTGCCACCATCCTCAGGCACTTCCGACACACGGAGGCCAAAAACTTTCGTCGGAGTGCCTGAGGATGGTGGTAGCCAGCCACCGAAAATTAGCTGGACATTAAAAAGTGTCCTCATTGTGAAAATGAGCGGAAATTTTCTACATAATTCCAGTAATTATGACTCTAATTGTGCCTCATTTCGTGGTTCATATGACTGGTGCTGGCCTGGTCAGCTACGTTCGTCACCGAAATTACTACCTTGATTATTTTGTCTGACCCACCCTTGTGTATTCGGTCTCACATTCTTGCCAACCTCGGCCTTTCCCCCAAACCTGTAGGGTGGACCAATCCATCATGACAATGCTCCTACAACTCTTCGTTCTCAACTTCCCGGAAATTCGAACGAGGCCTGCTCGTAAACATCACATATTGAATCGCCTCCTTTAATTCGGCACTAACTAGTTCGGGCAATGCCTCAATCGAATTCGACAAAACTTCCCCATGGGATAATTAGGTCCAAATAGTCTAACGCTCCATTAGGCCTAACCTCGCCGCTATCTTTCCTCGGTTGACTCACATGCTCTACTTACTGCCTCCGATTCGCCCGACTTTCTTTCATTGTGACCGCCTTCTCCCATTAATCTACATGCAAAGTCTTTTGTGACTTCGGCCTAACGTCCCTAGGCACGCACGGCCAAAGTTTGTCAACACGACCAAATAAATTCCCAGTTAAGCAAGAAAAACACGGCCACTAGTCCCTGTGGCTAAAGAAACAGTGTGATTGTAACGCGAGGAGCAGAAAGAAACGTCGGGCTCGTCGTGTGCCAATTTACTGGAAGCAGTCATAGTGAAACATCCAGTTTGGAAGTTAGGGGCCCCCGTGTTAGAATGATGGGACAACACCCGGATGTGCTTTTGTTGGCGTCGGAGCGGGATTCAATATGTGATAGGTATGTGGTAACGCTACTGTGCAAAAAGAGTGCCATCGCGAACGCTAATCCTGCGGAGGGGCAGGGATCGTAATCCATCGATCGAAATTGTGGATTATATCTTGGCGTTGGCCCAGTCGGACTTGTTATGGTGTTGCTGCCTATGTTGTCTGTGCTGCGTTCGTTACAGTTTTGCGCTATGAACCCGATGAGTTTTCACAGGTTTTGTTGGGTGCCATGACTTTACAGCTACAAGCATTGTTGATGGTAAACAAAACGCACAGAGACCGACTGTAGTTTGCATTCACTGTAAATTGCGGCCCGAACTGGTGGCACGTAGGCCCACATTGGTGGGATGGTTTGGAGCGCCAAGGAACTGTTGAAAGAAGCCCAATAAGTGGTGGTGGTGTCGAAGAAAGCATTGGTTGAGCCAAGGCGTAGTGCATTGCCACCACGGGGGTTCTGCCCTGGCAGGGTCAGTGGAAGCGGCTGAGGGGAAGAGGTGGTGACTTGTAGTAGCCCAAGGCAGGACCGGGCTGTTGCTGCTAGGGCATTCAATAGAGGCCAAATTGGTTTGTTCACTTGTGTTGCTAGTTTTGAGAAGGGGCACAAGAGGAGGCCTCCTAGGAAAGGTGTCAGTCTGTTAGTAATCCGCCAGTGGTCGGAGGGCACTAATTGGTGGGGCAAGATGTTCTGTCCGGAATAATCCCGGCAGTCGTACTGGGGGATCGTGGTGTTACTAATGAGCTTTCGGCAGTGGCTAAAGATATTGTTTTGGCTGATGTTGCGTCATCAACACGCCACATGTATGATTGGAAGTGGTTAACCCATAACCGCCTGAAAGAACTTTAGACCCCTTTTTTTAGAGTCCATATGGTACTTGGGTCGGTTCTCGGATTCGAACCGGCATTCTCTTGGTTTGGAGGCGATGACGCTGTCCACTGGGCTGTGACCGCCCACTTTGCTCGGGGTCCCCGGGGACCCCTCACAAAGCTCGCGCTGGGACTTAGTTTTTCGCTGTTATACTTTGAAGGCGTACGTTCGTATCTAGGTGGTTATGGGTTAAGATGGAGTGAATGGTGTAGCGTTGAGGGTGTTGCATTATGCGTCGGCACTAGTGGAAATCTGCCTTAATTTTTTGGTGGAACTGTTCTCAAGGAAACTTTTATATCGCAGCATTGTAGGATATCTGGCAGCCGTATCCTGATGGCACCAGGGGTGTGTGGGCGTGGCGGCAGGAAAGAGGGTTAGTGAGCTGGCTGAGTAGTCTTAGGAATGGTGTGATAGCCAAGAGAAAGTAGCCGTTTTCGTGGTACAGGAACATAATACGGTGTGCCATTCGTGATCCTAATATAATTATAGCATGAGGTGAGAGCTTTCGATGTGATCAGATGTATTGAGTCTTATATTCGCTGCACAGGTCCGCTGTGCGATGAACACTTGCGTGCTACTTAACTTGACTCGGTCACTGGGGTATGTCTTAGTGCGCAGTTTCTTATGTGCGACCTAATTGCCCGATCACGTTGCAAACTATTGCAAAGTGGTGGTGGTGTTCAGTGCTTACCATGGCTGGGATTGACATGGAGCACTTCAGAGTGCATTCAATAAGGGCGGGTGTGGCTTTGGCTGCCGCAGGTTGCCAACCTCACCCACCCAAATAATGTCGGTGGCAAAGTTGACATCACCATTGGTTTGCCTACCCATTATAAGAAAGAAGTGGCACCCGGGCAGATACTGTAGACCATGCAGAAATGAGGCCTGATTTAATTACAGGTAAGATGCTACCACTGCGCCACTGTTTATAATCAATCCTGATATGTAACACAGGTAGGAGGATTTTGTGACAGAGAAATGCTGATTCTACCAGAGAACTTGTTCTCGCACGAGAGTCAAAGTTCTCCTTGTAGAATCTGCCAAAACTGTGTGACTTTCAAGACCCTCCCGCCTCCTTGGCGCAGGGAATATCGTAGCGCCAGCCACGAAAGACAGTGGTGTTAGAATGCGAGGGAAAGAAGGAGGAGGAAACCGCCGGAAGTGACGAAAAAATCCATAAAATAAGGGTTAACTCTATGCTGGTGAGTTACATCAAAGGTGATGTATGCAAAAGGAGGGACATCCCAATATATGTAACACAGTTTCGTCAGATTCTACTTGGAGAACTTCGTTTCTCCTGCGAGAACAAGTTCTCTGGTCGAATCAGTATATCTTTTAGACTTAGAAATTGAGCGTATTTTCTCGTAAGTTAATATATGTACTGAAATTTTCTGGATTGTTTGTGTACATTTTTCCAACATTTAACGTTACTGCGGTACATTATGTGCATTCTTTCGTTTGCTACGCTATCAGCGATATTAAAGCACATTTGTTTCCAGTTTTTACGTGTACTTAATCAAGTGAACATTCATCATTTGAAACACACGACTATACTTGTATGCAATTTTCTTTGTTTGCTGATTTTTAATAGTTGTACAGCATGACCCTAGAACCAAAAACAATTATTTTGCAAGAATTGTTGCAAAATTGTTACTAGAATTGTTGTTTTTAAATCAATATGCAGAAATAGCTGTAAATTGCAGAGAAGTGAAGAAAACACAGCACAACGGAATTATTTGCCCAAAACTGCTAAGATTTGCTAAACCTTTATTGTTGTCATACCGTAAATTGCTTATTAAACGCCCTCTTGAAGCAAACAACCAATCGGAAGATCGCCAAACGCCGTTTACAGTGGTTTAGGTTAGACATCACGAAGAACAAAAGGAATACACTTTACCACCAAACGAAACTGTGAAACGGTGTCCATGAAATTTTTCGTGAGGTTAGGGTCGTTCGCCTTCTTCAGCAATAAAAAAAAAAAAAAATGCAGGCAACTTCTACATGTTGGAACACACACAAGCTCGGATTTCAAAACGGCAGTCAGTGTCCACCACTGACTTATATACAACAGACTAGACATCACAACTCAAGGCTCCAAGCCCCATTGCTTGTCCAGGACGCCAGTTAGACTTGACCCAACTGTTTTGTCATTAAAATTGTAGGCCTCACTGGCCAGATTCATGAGTGAAACATTGTTCTTCCTGAATCGGATGATTGCCAGAGATTCGAGCGTACAGAGGTGTGCCTCCTGCAGGAAGTTGAAAAAACATTTGTGCTTTTGACCTCCAACTCCCTGCAGGAGCACACCGTGCGCTCGATTCTCTGGCAATCATCCGATTCGGGAAGAGCAATGTTTCACTCATGAATCTGGCCAGTGAGGCCTACAATTTTATTGACAAAATAGTTGGGCCAAGTCTAAATGGTGTCCTGGACACGCAGTGGGGGCTGGCGTCTTGAGTTGGAATGTCTTTTTTTTATTGCTGAAGAAGGTGAACGACCCTAACTTCACCGAAAATTTCATGGGAACCGTTCAGTTTCTTTTGGTGGTAAAGTGTATTCCTTCTGTTCTTTGTGATAAACAACCAATCCCTTGAAAATGCTTCAAGTATAAAATAGTGGAGTTAATTGCAGTCTTTTTCTAGAAAATTAACTAAAAGCTTCACACATTTTACAAAACCAACTTTTTATCCAATGTGGTGCACGATCGGGAATGTGTTTGCACAACCATTTACCGGAAGTCTGTCCCAGACTGGGAGTTGGCATTGGAACATAATTATGAACCGCTCTCTCCTGGATGGAATACGAGCAATTTTTCCACTCTTTTAGCATGTATTCTCGTCCGATTCTGAAATTGCAAAAGATTGTGCGGTTGGAAATTGGTTTTAATGGTAAAGCACATTTAATCCTGGAGGAGTGACTATATATATATGAAATTTTATTTTTACTTTGAGCCTTAAGTCTGCCGAAGCAATTGAATGCTTGTATGGCTGAACCGGCTCAATTTTGAACATTACCAGACTTTTAGAGAAGAAGAAATATCTGGTAAAGGGAGGTGCCACCCCGGGGATTCGTTCCGGGAAACCTCCGATCATCGTAGGGGCCGAAAGATTGTCCAGAATTGGCCAGAATAGTTCCCATAGCCGCTGAAGGAGCATGGTAGCCTCTCACGCTACCCTGGCCGGCAGTCCTGGCGGGGACTTTGCCAAGGTCCCCTTTCCAGGGGTTCGACCAGATCCGCAAACCTCCAGCTACCAGGCTGAGCTCTCTCACAACTCAGCCACGATGACCACTGATATGATATGATAGCAATGAATAAGAACAAAATCATTGTGTGTAAGCTAGACGGAACCCAGATCATGTATGTGAATGACCACATAATCTCCGACTTTTCTGAGATGTTAGATAAATGGGTTGTGTTGGCTTTTTTTCATTGTTTACTGCAATGGCACATGGGTGTTAAATTGGCACTTTACGGCGTATTTCATTGAGGCAATGTGACCAGGATGCAAACTAACGAACTCCTGGTCACCGTTCACAGAGAGAACACTCAGAAAGCAGGTGCATCTAAATAAGATCTGTGATTCATTGGTCTGGGCTACCTTAGCCGTATTTTGACGGACCGTTTACAATTGTAAGATTGATGGAAATAAAAGCATTAAAAGTATGTTAACAATTAAACAAAACAAGGGTTTACTCGCCACCGTCATTCCTTTTCCTGGCAAGAACTGTCTTCTGCCATCTGGTAAAGACCAGTTGCAATATTTCTGTGTGCTCCTTGTTTACTGCACGGCAGCTGGATTGTGTCAACTAATTTGGCGTTTTTATCAATCCGGACAATGCTTTGGCTAAAGGCACCACTGTATCCCCCAGTCATAAGCAATGCAGCAATAGGGCCCAAGGGACACTGGGGAATTTTGTCCCCCCTTCCCCAACCATAAGAGGGCTAATACGAATGCCATCATGTGTGCAATAGACTTGCCCCCAAAAATAACTGTTTCATTTTTAAAAGAGAGTTTACACTTCGTGATAATAATGAGGCGGGTGTTAAAATGTGTGAATAATACAAGATTTCAAGGATCTTGCTCCATCTTTCAGTACCAGTAATGATTAAAAGTTTACATGATCAGAGAAAGGCATCATCTTTGTATTGTATTTTTGGTTTGTTGCTATGTATCAATTTGGAACTATGAATGTCTTTTATTAATTGTATTTGTGTTGTTGACCATTATTGACTATTATGAGTACAAGCTTTGAAACCTCATTTTATTACTATCACGATCACTTGATATTGTTCACAATGTTTTCCTCTTTCTCTTTTCCCCTAACCCTTATCCTCCTTCCTTCCTTATTCCTCTAATTTGCACAATTAGCACTGCTGGGAAAAACAGGGAACACAGGTGAGAATTGGTGTTCTCTGTTAGACTGTGGTACATTCATATATTAGGATATGCTGTCACTTTGGTTGATAATACCCTCAATTTATATTTTTATTTTCTGAAATTTTTTTATCTCTTGGTGGAGTTTTGCAGTAATTTACTGCGTATCTTACTAATCAGGCAAACCCTTGTTGGTTGCATGCTAACCATCATAACCATCACCAATGTTCTGTATGGGGCTGTACTGTATACAAACAAGGTGTAGGGATATGTCCCAGAGTGCACTGGAGTTGTCTGAGGCGATCCGTGGGCCCAAAGAAAAAGAAGCCTATTCAAGTTAATATTTTTGGGATAAATCTTAAAACTGATTTGTGTACAAATGTTAGATAAAAGCTGCTTTGCGGCACAGTAATAGAATACAACGATTAGAGCGTTAATTTTCACCAAGTGCCTGTTTATCACACTTGTGCAAGCTATAAGAACTACAAAAGTTGCTTACTGGAAAAGCAACTTTTGTAGTTCTTATAGCATGCACAAGTGTGATAAAGTATTAAAAAGTGTACTGGAGAAAAGTCGGTAATTTTTGCATCCAGATGTTAGGCCACACAAAAAAAATGTTTCGTTTACGGGCGAGGTTGAAAATTGAAGCACCAGGCAACAAGGTATTTTAGTTTACTTTTTAATTTAATTGAACTGATCCCATTGCTTTGAAATGTACCTAACTCACAGCTGAACAGTATGCAGCAAGCCTAAAAATAATCTTTCCTAGTATGTTATTGTCGTCTAGGAGTCAATGTATTTGTAGTTGTTACCTAATAACTTTGGAGTAATTTGCGCTAGAAGGTTAAAATTTGCACCATGAAAAGCTCGTTTCGAGCCGGTTAAAATTGTGTATTGGAATGTCGAAATCTGTCAAAATTTTGCAAAAATAGGATTTATAGTGGGTGGACCAACATTCAGATAAAGCATTTTGACTCGCGACAATTTAAGCCACCCGCACGCGCCAGTAAACCAAACAATTAACCGTGCATGGCCTTAGCATCTCCATTGATGCAAGATGAAAAATCTACATATGTGAGCAATTTTGCGCAGTTGCCGTTTTTAATCATAGAACAACTATGCATTGTTACATGCAAATGCTAAAGAAACTGTTGTGAGCATCAGCTAGTGCTGCTGATATTCTATAACCACATGCAAGTTAAATAGTTTCAAGTATGGAAGAGGAAGCACCATATAAGGTGCTCATGTTGTTCATGTTTGTGATCATGATTTTTTGGGTCAACATGCCTTCCGTATATCTGTAACTTAGTTCTATTTGATACTAGAATCTCCCAAATTTGGTGTGTGAGTGATTCCGTTGGGTCCATTAGGTTACACACATTAAAAAATACACAGTTGGCATGTTGTATTTTAATATAGCACTATTAGCATAGCACTATTTTAATTCTAACTACATAATTTTTTTGCTGTTGTACTGGTACAAACTCTCCTAAACTAAAACAACGTCTGATACAAATCAAAGTCAAAATTTAGCCTACACCAAATGTATTATACTTGCACAATTTTGACATAATTCTGGACTGAGTTTTGTTAAGAGCTATTCAATAATGTTTTATTTTGACCTTGAATCAGCTTTCCTGCAAGAATGACATAATTCACCTAATGGTTTAAATGTTGTTTTGCAATCACAACTTGTCATTTATTTCCATTCCAGCAAGTAAAACATGCTTGTGTTTTTGTTAGTTAAATTTTATTTTTCATTCAAGTCACTTTAACCCTATTAGGATGATGCAGTTGTTACTGATAACACGTAATTGTGGAAATTATAATTTTGTAAACTTAGGTTGATGTTTACACGTTATGTCGCTATAGATTCTGTCATGTAGAAATTGTGGAAAACGTTTCGGTCAACACAAGAGACCTATCAAGGCCCTAAATTCTTAAGAAATTGCTTCTTGTTGACATAGTTTCAAGTTTTCTTTTGAAATCTTCACCACTTTTAAAATTAACCATCTTTTTAACTCTGGTTCAGTTAATCAGAAAATCTGATAGTATCGTATAACAAAGTTAAGCTGTTTTGATTAAAATGCATTCAATGTCTTTTTGTGAGTTGTTTTTCGGTGGGTGGGTCAAACTATATCACTGAAGATGTTTTTGCTTTAATACAGGGAATATGTCCGTCCCCGTGTCCACGACAGCCCAGTCCCTTAGCGGCATGACTCCTGTGTCAACAATGGCTCTAGGAATGTCTTCTAGCAACTTATCAAATATGGCTGCTGCTGCCGGCAATATTGGCTCGGTCAACGGGGTGGGATCAGGACTCGCTACGAACGGACCCACCCTGGAGGCGTTGACACAGGCATATTCAGGAATTCAACAGTACGCAGGTAAAATTGATATAAAGTGTTGAAACACCCCAGTAAAATTGTGTGAAGATTCTGGAGGAATTGAGTAAAGGCTTTTCTCAATTCCTCCAGCTTCTGTGTAACAGCTTCTGTATAGTCGAGAAAATTTGACTTGTCATTAAAGCGAGTAGAGCATTGAGCGAAAACTGAGTAATCCTGTAACGGAGTTGTTGTCGTCGGCGCGTTGATTTGTGCTGTAGGTTATCGGTCTGTGGAATTTACAGACCTCAGTGCTGTTATAATTTTTTTTGCACAAGAATGATTGTTAGGGATGCGTTCTTATCTACGTCTCCATGAAAAAATCCGACAGTTAAACTTTTCATTCACTTTAATTTTTTCAGTATTTATTTTTTTAGCTGAGCCGATTGCCTTCATGCAGATTCAGATTACTTGCCAATCTCTTTAATAATGTTTGCCATAATGCCAACCGCTATAGCCAATGAAAAGCGAGGCATTTATGTAGCTTCCGTAAGTTGGAATTTTTCCAGTTAAATGTTGTATGAAAATACTAAATGACGCAGAGATTGTTTACATTTTTTTACGCTTAGATTTCAAAGTAAAGGATATTTACTGTTCCAATATCCTTGCAAATTTTCGACAGTCGGGTTTTTCTGGAGTTGGAGGGGCTCAGAACGACTGTTTTCATCAGGCTACCACATCACCGCTTACTTCGTCGTGATCGTTCGTCTGCTGCTATCGTTCGTTGGAGCATAGCAGCAGACGAACGATAACGATGAAGTAAGCGGTGATGTGGTAGCCTGATAAAGACAGTCATTCTGAGCCCCTCCAACTCCAGAAAAACCTGACTGTCGAAAATTTACAAGGATATTGGATCGGTAAATATCCTTTACTTTGAAATCTAAGCGTAAAAAAAATGTAAACATGGACTCGAATTTTCAAAGTAAGCGATGTGACATTTTTTAACGCGGTGACTGCATGTAAATTTTACATCCAGAGCAATTCAAAAGAATTGTGTACAGTATGCAATTTTTCTTCACCTGAATTCTAACATTTTATATTTTGATGCTATTCATATCGCGGAATATCTTACATCCCAAAACATTTAGGGCAGTTGCAGCTTTTTCAAGTTCATAATAATCCTGCTGTAATTTGAGGCTTTGCGCATCACTGTAGTTCCATTGAAAATACCATTTGTGCCTAGTAAAGTAACTGTATAGTTCATATTTCTCAGTCACTTGATGCTTTGATAAATACGATGATTTTCACTTCCTTAAAATACGTACTACCTTTAAATTTTAGTTTTTTTTCATATAAATAATGCTAATTTACCCAATAATCAAAGGAATAGGTGCTTAGCCAGGCCCTCCACCGTTGTTGTTCTGCCAACAATGGCCTAAATCACTTTTTCATTTGGGTGCAGTCTTAGTCGTACATGTTCGTTATGCTCGTAGAGTAAGGTTATTTTTGCACTTCAATAATATTTAGAAAATGTCAATTTGAGGAAATCCTGCAGGGAGTCTGCACCGTGCGACTTTTGTCTTCGGCACACAGAAGAAGAGATTTGGCGATTGAAAGGACGTGGAAAAAATCTGACGGGAAACCAGATCAGCTCAAACGGTGTCCTGTCAATGTTCTCTTGAAGGCCGCTTCAAAATAGAGTTTGAATTATTTCAGTGCGCTCAATAATGGAAGAATCCATGGCCAAGGATAATAATGATTCAGTTGCTAAATTGACCATTACAGTGATGACCGCAGTAAATGAAGCGATCAAAAAAATTCAAGTTGGCGGATGTGTGTGTGTGTCGCCTCCTGGAGGCAGCGAGTTTCTGAAGGAGGAGTCAGTGACCTCGACTGAGCGTGTGATTGGTGTTGACTCACTGCCGTGGATCATGGCTGAAAATGCTTGCTTCAGCGACTCGCAGAACTAAAACAGCAAAACGAGGTTTAGGAAGAAGTGAAAATGGGAACTAACCGAACTTCTGGTAAAGCGACAAGTAATAAAAGTAACGAATCAACTGGAGAAAAGTTGGACTGGAAAACCTCTGTAGTCACTAGTGTGAGAGACTAATTGGCTGCCACGCACAGACCGTCTTAGTTGCTTGCCCCTCGAAAACTATGGTATGCCTTGATTCTAGAAGGGCCAAGGCTGAAAAAACAAAGGTGGAACAGTTTGTCTCTGTATGTGGCGTAAGTATGTCGGATGCTTCAAAGGGAAACGGGTCTCCCAGTCGTCATGGTAATGATTCAGCTAGTCGCCCTGTTCCGTAGACAAAGCCAGACTGAGGCAGGTTTGCATCGGAAAGTTGTCCAGTCGTCATGGCATTGCGTCGGCAAATAGCCCCAAGTTGTACAAATCTTCAAGTCACCATAGATCGTCGAGCCAACAGGAGTCGTCCAAGTTTTCGACTTAATCATCGACCAAGTTGTCATTAAGAACTACTTGAGGCAAATTGCACTGTCCCCAAGACAAAACAAATAGGTGTGTACTCCAGTCATCGACACTCGAACCTATCCCAAATTATTACACGGTTAAGAGCAATGCAATATTTTTGTGTGGTAGATTCACATCATGAAATAAATTTTACACTTTGCTGTGTCAAAAAACTTGTACATCTACAAAGATCGCCTAAGGCAAGTTAGCTTGTCAGCCTCTACATCGAAAAATTATCGCAACTCTTTTTCTCGCTAATTTCAATAAGTATCGCTGAAAGTCCAGACATCTGTTCGTATTAAGTCTGAGAATGAGAGTGTGACAATACGAAATGTCGAAATACAACATCATTTATCACCATACACTTATCACCATGTTTCTATGAACTTTTTCATGTGTGTTACTGGTTAAAAAAGTACCTTTCGTTGTTTGTAGCTTTGTGATTTATCTCTTAGTTTTATGCAGTTTTAGTAATGCTATGCTATGTACTAGAAAGGCAAAAGTTTGGTTGTTTATTTGGATTGTTTTTTTCCATTTACAGCAGCTTTTCCAAATGCGTTCACCCAAGCCAGCCTACCACAGGCATCTTCACCGGCAGGAAAGCAAATAGAAGGTAACCACTACTACACCACATCCAGGAGGAAAAGTAATTGATTTTGAGTTGAAGACTTAAAATTTGTTGAAATATGTTGAGCTTAAAACATCTGAATAGGCGTAATTCATTCAAGTAAATCATTCATCTTTTCCCCTACATTAAAAAAAAAAGCTTCACACAGGTCATACATTAAAAAAAAAAACCTTTCCTTACGGAAAAAGTATTTTGCGGTGTAGTTTTCTGAAAGATTTTACGGTGGTACTCTTTGAGTAAAATAAAAACCTAAATTACAATTATAGGAAAAATTATGCAATTACCACACTCGGACGAACACTAAAAGTAAACTTAAATTTTCGATGAATACACGTGCGGTCTGTGGTAGCCCAGATGTGGCAAGCCTAAAAGCCCAGATGCAACAAGTTCATACTATATAGATTAGTGGTTCACAGTGTGAATTTCAAAATGAGGTAATTTTGAGCTTTGTTTTTACTTCTGAAGAAGGTGATAGGACTACCACAGAGCCTGTGTGTATTCACTGAAAGTATAAGTGGACTTAAGCGTTTGTCCGAATGTCGTAATTTTTCCGATAATGTCATCGAATCGCCAAACTAAAAGTCGTAAACACCGGTTACCGGTTTTCTCAGTAAGTTACAGTATTCTTCTTGCAATGAAGCTTTACATTATTTCTGATAACTGAAGCCCGTATAGCACTTCACTCGGTTTCTGCCAGACCTTTCTTGATGGTAACTGTTTTCGCCTATTTTTCCATAGTTTTTAATATCAATATTGGACAACCACAATAATACAGGAAGTATAGATAAGATTTGATGCCGATAGATCTTATTAGGATATGAACAAACCAGGTTTAGTGTACCTGCCGTAACCAGCATTCACATAGCAACGTGTTTATTGTAAGGCATACGTCTTGATGTGGTAAAGCCCAATTCTTGTATTAAAGGAAGGTTATGTATAAGTTTTGGTTGCATCTTTACTAACTTGAGCACTTTATTCACAGGCAATTTTAACGCCATACGAAATGTCGATTTCAACTTCACACGATATAGGAGCGACCTTTCAGTGGACTGTGTTAATGGAGATTTTCAAGTTGCCGTTCCGAAAATATATGTTACCTGTAAATTTATCCCTAGTGGTTTCTTAGTGGTGAAGAGCCAGCAAGCTACGTAACCCATACTGCGCATGTGCGTGCTTAGTTGATCCTATAAAAGCTTTCAGGCGGGGTGGCCTGCCATCTTTTTCCCTGAGCTCGGCCAGTACGGCCATGCTTTTGTTTTTCTCTTCCGCCTTCGCCTTCCTTTTCAAGATTCCAGCCTTCGGTTCCAGCCAAGTTGTCACCAATGGCAAGATCCAATGGAACACCGAAGGAATCGTCTTCCAAGACTGCCTCTCCTTTGCCTAGAAGCCCTCCTCATGTTCTCCCTGAAATTATTGTCAGCCCATCGCCTTCGGCATCACCTCTACCATGTGGTCAGCTTTTATAGCATTCCAATTTTCGTGAAATCGAGAAAGCTATCCAAAAAAAGATCTTCATCCTCTTAAAGTTTCAAAGTTCGTCATCTAACTTGGACCTTTCGGTACGTTTGCCTCATCGTTCCCGCAGCCCTTTAGTAACTACTTCACCTCATTCGCCCAGACAAATCAATGCCTTGATGGACCGTGCTCGCCCGGACAAATCAATGCCTTGATGGACCGTGCAATTCGAGACTTCCATTATAAACAGCGGCAACCAGATACAGCAACCCCTTCGTCTGCCCACAGCAAGTCTTACACTCATGAATGGATTTCAGATTTGGCCGTGGTTTCATCCCGAAAGCGCCACATCTCCTTACCACCTTCTCCCGGGGAACGACCATACTGTCTTGAATCAAAACACCGGATCATCAGAGGTCAACCCAGTCTTCCGTCGACCCGCTGCTCCACCCACCCACAACGTCGCCTTCGTGAAAACCTTTCGATACCGATAGTGATCTAGATACTGCTTCTGCTCTTAATGATTCGTGCCACCACAGCTCGAATTCTTTGTCACAACACTCGTCAAGAGAATCCAAGATCGAAAACGACTCTCTTTACCCCCATTTTGACGACTGCCTTCAAGACGATGCGGATAATTCAACCATCATGCTTTCTAAACTTCACCGAACGGTTGAAGAAACTGTCCCGAATTGCTTCCTCTATAAACCCACCATTCCGCCAAAATCGGAGTTTAACATCTACTTACGGCTACAGTCAGCACGACCTGACTCACAAGCGCCGTGCCAGGCTAGAACAATCAAATATTCTTTTCACCACACTTCTGCGGAATGGCGGCCTACTTTTCGGGAAAGGTGAACGGCTTGAATTGGATAAAGCTTCTCCATCTCAGACGGGCCGCGAGAAATGGTTCTTTTGGCCCTTCGGAGACGAATCTACCAATCCTCGCCATTTTCAAACTTATCCACAGTTTGAATTCCTGGCTGCCGGGGCAAAAATGGATTTCGGGACCACTTTGTAAATCTTTAAGAAGATAGAAGTACCATCTGCTATTCTCAAAGACAACGACAAGATCATTCACTTTGGCCTTCGTGCTTATTCCCAAGCTGATGTCACACACACAACCAGCCATCAACGCTATGTAAAAATAGGCCTAGGCCCGGGTGTCAACCATTCCAGTTGAAAGGAGCCCCTAACAAGCAGAAGTTTCTGCTATTTTGCTTGCTGAAACTGTATTCGTTTTGCTCTTTGCATTTGCCCTGGCAAGCGTAACCCAGCTCTCATCCACGAGGTATTCTCTACTGACGAGCCCAAACTAGGGTGAAACAGTCTGTCTAGAGATCTTTTGGGTGAGAGCTAATTGATATTAAATGATCAATTGGTAAAAATATGCCTAGGCCCGGGTGTCAACCATTCCAGTTGAAAGGAACCCCAAACAGCAGAAGTTTCTGCTATTTTGCTTGCTGAAACCAAGTATTCATTTTGCTCTTGTCATTTTCACATTAGTCCTAAAATCCATCCTGGCTCACCTTAATCAGAGCCAAATTCCTGCAAGTGTCTATCTGGACGACTGGCTCCTCAACAACGACCCTCCCGTTCAGCTCCTCCGCAACCGAGACTTCACCATCTCTCTGCTTGCAAAACTGGGTTTCGGCCTCAACATGAAGAAATCCAGTCTGAACCATGCCCAAGAATTTGTCTTTCTTGGCGTCTCATTTCAACGTCCCATCTGCAACAATCACGCCATCACCAGACAGAATAGAGGGAGCCCTCGAAGCCTTCTGTTCATTTTGTTAACGCCACACTCTTTTGGAACACAACTCACTCATCGATAAACTGAATTCCATAGCAAATCTTCTCCATTACGGCAGGTGTATGACCAGGCCCTTCCATCATTTCCGCATCGTTATCTGGGGAAAACCCATCCTTCGTCACCACTCACAGCCCCCAGCCATGGACGACAACTTTCCCCTCAAAAGCCTCCTGTGCTGGTCAGACATCGAAAGTTTGGCACAGGTGGTTCCACTTCACAAACCACAACCAGACCTTCACCTACTAGCGGACACCTCCCGGGAAGGTTGGGGTGCCCACATAAATCAACATTGAAGTTTTCGTCACCTGGACAATCAACAATGTGGACCTCATAAACATTCTAGAAATGAAAGCAGTCTTCAATGCCCTCTCACTTTTGCCACCTAGTCACGGTAAAAAATGGTCCAAATTCAGTCGGACAACACAATTGGAAAGTAGGTAGAACTCACTCCCGGCGACTCCATCACCTCACGTCACAAATCTTCAATCTATGGATTCCTCTGCACAATATGATCCTTCCTCTCCACATCCCAGGGAGTCGGAATGTGATCACAGATTCTCTCGCCAAAAACCTCCCACAGGGGAATGGACGTCCATCTCAGGGTTCATACCGACCTGGAAAGTCAGGGAAAAGTCAGTGATAGTCAGGGATAGTCAGTTATTTTTTTTAGAATGAACCATGCTGACCAAAATTTCAAATCAGTTGGTTATAAAATATCATCCACAGGTTGCCTAAGTAGTCATAAGAAACACTTTGGGTTGAGGGGGTGAGTCAGATTATTTTGGACCTTAGGTATGGGGTCAAGATTTGTGACAGGTCTTAAGTCATGAAAAATACAAGGCCACGTTTTCATTATCCATGCACAAACCCCCTACCCCCCACCCACCCCCTAAAATTGTCATAAAGTTAAAACAAAAATGTGTTTTTGGCGTGGGAGGTGTGCAGTTGACTGCGTAAGTTAAACATTTTTAAAAACAAGTGTTTTGGTCAGGGATATTTGAAGGAGTAAGTCAGGGAAAATCAGGGATAGTCAGGGATATTCATTTTCAGATATGAGTATGAACCTTGCATCTGCGAATCTCTTGAACATTTTGGGAAAACCCATGATAGATCTGTTCGTTACGAGACACAATGCTAAACTTCCCCAGTTTATGACCCCAATCCCCTACGACCTCGCTGGGCAGTGGACGACCTGACATTCCCTTGGAACAACCTCCACGCCTACCTTTTCCCTCTTATCAGGCTTCCACCAGCTATCCGTCATGAAATACAGGGAACTTAGGGACTCTTCCTTCTGATAGTGCCGAACTGGCCGCCAGCCTCCGGGTTCCCGCAACTTCTTACTCTCCTCATCGACCTCCCAAGTAGCCTACCAGAAGTTCCAGATCTGCTTTTGCATAGAAAAGGGACCCTGTTCCGCCTAAACAACAGTGCCCTACACCAAAACGGGTGGCTACTATCATCTGATTCCTCAAAGAGGCTTGCATTTTTGAAGATGAGGCCTCCAGAATTGCAAGCGAGGTCATCAGAGAATGCAAAATCTATGACAGCACTGGAAATGATGGTTTTGTTGGTGTAACGGAAGGAAAGTCAATCCAGTCAATGCCCTTCTACCAGATCTCTTGAATTTCCTCAACAACCTGTTCAAAGAAGACCTAAAAGGTTCCACCATCCCCGTTTACACGTCTGCTCTAAATCCCGTCTTCAAAGCTACAAACAACACAACGCTTCCTGGACGACTTTCGCGTCTCGACTTTCATCAAATCCTTTGAAGTAGAACGTCCTTCAATTCATCACATTTTTCTTGACTGGGACCTCTCCATTGGCATGAACTCATTCATGATGCCCCCCCTCCCCCCACCCTTACGAGCCCCTCAGGGCTAGGATTAGGTCATTATTTCAACTAAAAGTCACTTTTTTTAGAGGCGGTCACTAAAATTCAATTTTTTTGCTAAAATATACACTTTTGGTCACTTTTTTTAATTAACCCTGGTAAGCCGCCTAATAACCTAAAAGAGCACTCTGTTACTCAAAGAGCACTCTGTTACTAAATTCCGACACCAGGGTGCGATAAAAATAACTGTTTGATAGCCTCACCACCAGGAAAAGCTGATTTAAACCCGGACTACACTCAAATTTCGCTACTTCTTCTTGTGCTTTCAGCACAAAGAGGTCGCTCTCCTCTCCTTTTAAAATTTTAAATTTTTAACCTGTTCGAATTGTAATTTGACTTTGGCAGTTTTGCCTGCATTTGTCTTTTGCAACTTTATGCAATTTTAAGTGTGTCTTGTATTTCCCTTGATAATGAGCTGGAGCTAGCTCGAAACGTCGGGTTGTGTTGTTTTTACATGTGCACTTTGGGCTTCTCCTGTTCAACATATAATAACCTAATAACCATAACTGTCGTCATTGGAAAGTGTCATTTCTAAGAAGATTGGCTTCTTAACCGATACAATTGGGTACTCAATTTCATCATGGGCGAAGAAACGTAGCGATTCTGAACATTTTTGTATAGCTTGCACTGCTGTTGTGAACATTGTGAAGGGATTTCAATTAGAGTCACGGTAACTTCGCTTGGTTGGTGCTGCCACGAACGTTGCTAGCTTTGTGAACCAAAGTTCTTCTAATGCTGGTGGCAGTCTGAAACTTTGTATAGCCAAGAATGTGGCAATAACTGCAGAACTGATTTGGGCCATGAAGACAGTGATTTGCAACTTTTCAGCTATTTCATGTCAAGATATTGCCAGAACATTTGCATCAATGTGTCTTGGATACATACCTGATGGATTTTCTGTGTCCAAAGAAGTTGAGTTATCGAATTACTGATGTGTTGGCACCTTATTTTAAAACTCAAGTTATTAAAGATGCACAACTGGCTTCGTATGTACTATGCTTTGATGAAACAACAAACAGTGCTGGAAGAAAGGAGCTACAAACTCAAATTCGCTACTACTCAAGTTCAAATGAAAAAGTTTCGCACCATTTAGAAACGTTTTTTCTTAGGTCAAGCAACAGGAAAAGTTCTGCATGATCACCTGTACACTGCGTTGGACAATGCGCAGTTGCTGCGCCAAAATCTAATAACACTTAGCAGTGACGGTCCTAATGTCGATAAAACGGTTGTTCGACTCATGAATGAAGAGGTGTTGAAAATTCGAAAAGAAAGACTTTTGGACATTGTCACTTAGAAATGTTCACGTAGTTCATAATGCGTTGTAGAAAGGACTGCTGCGCTTGGGTAAAGATGCTTGAGAACTTGTGCTCGCTGTACATTACTTTTTCAAAGGGTGGCCTGTTAGATTAGAAGATTTCACCGAGATCCAAACAGAATTAGTACTTCCATCTCACCACTTCATCAAGCATGTTTCATCAAGATGGTTGACCTTAGAACCTGCCACCACAAGGCTAATAGAACAGTGGAACGCTATCGTTAAATATTTCCTAGTTCATGTGCCAAAGAAACTACAAACATTTAATGAACTTACGCAGCTACAAAAAGGTAGTTAAGTACTTAAAACAGCCAACCGTAAAGGCAGAGTTGTGTTTTGGGGTTAGTAGTGCCAAGTAGTGCCAAAGTCTTCACAAAGTTTAGCAAGGAATTTCAGAAAAATGAACCATTCATCCACATTCTATATAGTTTGGAAACATTGGTACGTACCGTTTTTGGTCACATATGCTATCCCTGAACTGAAGCCCTAAAAAGCAAAGTACTTAACGCCAGCCTTCTAGATAATGCTACAAATCTTCTTCTGACCAATCAGGTTGTGTGTAGTGATGACTTGGGACAAGAACTTGCAAAGTTTTCTGACAGGGTTCAAATTGTCTTTCGCCGGGAAATGCAACAACATTATATCAGCGCTGCCAAGCACATGCTTGTGAAAACCAAGGTGGATTTGAGCCAATTGTTTTGAGTATTTCCGGTGCCTGAAACCGGATGAAGGGAAGTCAGACCGTAGCTGCTATGACATTCAACTAGGACGAGCTGTTCCGTTCAGCATTTCAATAGGCGAGCTTCTGGATGAATGGAAGCTGCAGCAACTAGAAGGTGAACCACCCATTACAAGTGTTTCAAATGCCGAGGTTAAAAAAGAATGTTCTTCTGTGAGTATTGACCACTACTGGCAGCATTTCTTTAGCCTCCAAAAAGACACAAGTGGTGATCCAAAGTACCCACTTTTAACCGAGTGCTGCAAGCTTTCTTGTGTCTTGCTCATGGTAGTGCCGACGTCGATAGAGGATTCTTAGTTTCAGGACGAGTATTTAGCGACGACAGGGCTTCAATGGGAGTTCGGACATTAAATGCAAGATTAACTGTACGTGATGCTTTGAAGATGTACCATGACAAGCCAGAATTTGTACCTATCACTAAGGAACTAATTGCCTTGGGGCATAGTGCTTGTTACCTGGAGTTACCTGGAGGAACAAAAGAGAGCTAAAAAAGAAAAAGAACAAAAGTTGAAAGAAGAAGAGGAAATGAGAGCTAAAGAAGAAGAACTAAATTAAAAGGTTTCAGAAGAAAAAAAAAACATTGAAAGCATGGAATCAAGTCTTGAAGAGCAAATGTAACAAGAGGTGAAAAAGAGAAAGGCCAGCGATAAGCTCTTCGAAGAAGCAAATGCTAGACTGAAAAAGGCTCTACAGCATAACAACATGGAGGAAGTGCGTGTAGCACAAGCAATGCTACAGGGTGTAAAAAGCTTACGAGATGAAGAAAGCGAACACAATGTGGAAGTACTTCAAGAACGTGTGAATAAACGAAAATCATCCCTCATTACTAAGTTCTTCACAAAGAATGATAGTTAAAAAAAAAACTGAAAAAGTGAAGCTAAAGTATGTTATCTAGAGTGTAAAAGTGAAAGAATGTTTGGTTTAAATTAAACAATGATGAGTAACGCAGTCAATGACGTTTTTTTATGTGTCACATAATTGATGTTTTTAATTACAAATTAAGTCACTTTTGGTAACTATTTTGTTCCCTCTTTGGTCACTTATTTGAAATGAAAAGTCACTATTTCCACTTTTTTTTTTACTGGTATTACTGATCTGATCCCTGGCCCTTTCAAAACTTAAAACCTTCTCACTCGCAAGACGGTTTTCTTAACAACATTGGCGGCTAGTCTTCGTTGCAGCGAAGTCCGGATCCTTTTGACTGACCCCACTTTCTGCTTCTTCTACGAAAACTTCACTGCCATTCATCTAAAACCAAGAGGGTCCTTCCGAGCCAAGACCCAGAAGCCTTGCGAACCATCACAACCGATTATCATTCCAGCGATCACGAATATAATCGGCGGGGAACTACCAATTCGGCAAAGGACGGAACCAACTATTCTTCCCCGTCAGAGGAGATTTCGGCAAGACATCAGCGAGAATGATTGCATCTTGGATTGTGAATGTCTTCATCAACCCTTATGAAGACCTCAACAGCGATTGTGCTGACAACAACATCAGGGTTATAGCCCATGAACTGAGGGCGATTTCGGCATCTTGGGCATTCGACAACAACGTCGTTATTTCTGAGATCCTGCAAGCCGCCTCCTTGAGAAGTCAAACAGTCTTCACATTTACAAGTCACTTCAAGGAGATGTTACCGTAAGTTGAAGGACATCATCATCTGGGGCCCATCGTTACTGCCAGACATGTCAACCACCTTAAGCACTGAAACATATGTCCTAGAAATAAAAGCTAGGCCCCATCTTTAACAAATGGCCCTTTTCAGGGCCACCACATTCTACGAAAGAGAACCAAATTCCTAATTTTCTGTTTTCAATAAAGTGCGAAGTGTGTAACTTTTTGGGGTGCCAGCTCATAATTCTAGGGTAACTCGTCAGGTGGTGCCCACCTCCAGCATTGACGCAGTCTCCTGTAAATGCATACGTTTACAGGTAATGTATATTTTCGGAACGGCAACTAGAAACATCAAAATGC